>JAQQZR010000003.1:7388684-7403499 GCA_030068235.1 Notoglanidium macrostoma
GTGTATTGGCAAGACTAGCGATGTGATATGTATCTTGATACAGGGGTTCAATATATTAATATATACTGCGATACTCCAAGCAAGATGACGTATTGCAATTTTTTTTTATCTAATTTTAAGGATACTGTCATAGTATAAAAAAAAATACACTACCATATACATAAAATCTGTGCAAAAAAAAATTACTTTCAGAACAAATCAGAACAGAGGGATCTTCATTTGCATTTATATTTTTATCCTTGTATCATCCAACATTATAACTCTATTTTCTGTGCAATCTGAGCAAAGGAATTAGCATTTGCCTAGATCAGTAAAATAAAATAAAATAAAAGTTCACCGTAAGAGCCGATCTAATTCATCGGTGGTAACGTTACTAGTCAGCTAGGTTTGCTAATGCTAACTTTAGTGAATGCACTCGTATGTTACTTCCTGTCTCAGTTGACAGTATTATGTTGGAGTGGAGTACAAATGGCTGGAGCTAGATTTCAACACTGCTGTCTAGCAGTTGGGGCTTTAAACACAAAATAAAAAGGAACCACTGTTTGTCACAAATCTTTGCATGTAAATCAATACCATCGACATAATATCGCCATACTCAAGTGTATCAATGTTTTCTTTTGCTTTGTTCTTTTTTAGTTTTGGTTAGTTTTTTTTTTTTTTTTACTGTTTATTTCTATAGACTCTCAGTAATGCAGAATAAGATAAATATTTAGGGCCAGTAAGACATCTCCTGGAGTGCTGGACATCTGTATCGGCTGAAGACAGGTTAGTTGGTAGAAATGTAATTAGATGTGGTTCAAATGACCCAAACCTGGTTTGATTCTGTTACTTGAGACTAAGCAATCACTGCAGCACACAGCCCCATGCCCGAATCGATGTGCTATTACTATTATCTTTTAAAAGAGCAGGCTCATTCTCTCTCAAGTGGGCCATCAGTGTTACCTTCAACCCATTCATTTAGATGCCTTGCACAAGATTCCATGTTTCCATTTGGCATTTCTTTAAGGGCCACTGCAGACTAAATCGTCCCATTTTCACTCTAATTCCAGGAGAGATTAATAGATTTGCCATGAACATTTAAATACATTTCTAGTTTCAGAGGTTAATGTCAACTCAGTTAATGTATCAAGGAATAAAATATTGTATGGCTGACGTTGCAACGTGTTGAAGTCATCATTATGGAGATTTGCAAATCTTTCTTCAGATTTCAATATAAAAAAAAGACTGCATCTGCAGTGACGTTTGTGAAGTACATAAAAAAAAACAAAAAAAAAAAAACAATGACCCTCATGAAACACTGACTGATCTTGCACAACCCTGTGGAAATTTTAAACAATGGGCAGAAATACGTGTGATAATATTTTGTCAAGCAGACATTAAACCCAAGAAGCTTCTTACTTGCAGATGTTCAGTCTTCAACAACAACCTCCCATTCTTTTACCTGATTAACTCCCAATCACCATTCACACTGATAACCTTGTAAAATTCATTTTCTATAACTAAAAGTTATAGAATAATAACAGCAATTGGTCATTTTGTGACTTTCCCCCCTCTATATAGTACTCAGCCCTTCTTCTGATTCATACTTCAGAAATCTAACGTTCTCCTATTCCACAGTGCTTTTCTCATCTTTACCTCCAGTGACCAATTTTTCAGTCTCCCCACACCACTGCAGCCACCCTCATCTAGACTCTCACAATCTCTAGGCTCACTTTTTGCCATCTTGTCTCGCAATCATCCCAATCTTCATCTTCCAGACCCCAATCTGACAGAACAATATCACATAGAGAACATAGAGGAAATCCAACTCTCCAACCAACCTGGCAAACTATCAGACATCTTACCTCTTTGTTTTCTTCCAATACTGCAGAAAAAAAGCCATTTTCCATTATTTCAAGATTAGCGCATGCTTTTCTAACCCTTGCAAATTATTCTCTACCTTTTTTATTTAATCCCTCTCCTTGCCACCCCACCGCCCCTCACACCACCACACACCTCCTCTCTCACTGCAGATGACTTCATGGCATATTCTCGACACAGGAAAAGGTGTTTAATGTGTCAAAATGCACACAGTACTTTCTAGCTTATGCATTCTCTAGCACTTAACTGAAAATGTATCTTTGTGGCAAGAACAACTCGAACAAAAATGATTTCAGTTCAAAATCCTGGAATGGCTGGTCATTGGTATGATCTCAGCCCTAGGAGATCAATCGTTTGGACATCCACCGGTCTGGTTTTAATTTCTACACTCTGTGATATGGTCATCGGGAACTCCTAGTTCTCATATTCATGGTTTATGGTATCTTGTTTTCAACATTCCTTAACTTTATAACTGGTGTTCCACAGGGATCAGTTCTAAGTACACTCCAATGTCTATGTTGGTGTTTTTTTTCCGTGACTACTAACAATGCGGGTTATTGGCCTTTATTTCACTGGTCATCAAAAACCAAATGATGGCAGTAATACAAATTGCAAATTTAGGTCGTCATCATAGAATGTATTTTCCGGGAAATTGTGAATAAATATTGCAATATACAACTTCACTTCTATACGACTACTCTCAAAGAGGGCCATCAGCTTTCTTAAAGTGGGAACTGTCAACCTCTGTGACATTTCATCACCTGAGGATAAAGCCTGAAAAAGATGGAGCTGATGTACATTGAAGAAACAGTTACGCCGAACAATCAAGAAATTCTCATTGTTCAACTCTCACACGTTGCTAAGAGCACTGAAGTCCTCTCTTGTTGATCTTAAAACAATTCTACAATGTGTGCAACTAATAATCTGTTCACTTACTAGTTCTTTATTGATATTCTGTTACTATACTATACTCCAATAGCCGGAGACCACACTGAAAATCTAGGATTTGTATCCCATTTGAAATTAGAAATAAACAGAAGGTTCAGAATTTTGAAATATTGAAAACTAAGAAAGTAAACGTTCAATATCTTGTCTAATTAGCTTTCAAAATTCTGTAGGTGCCCATTTTAAAGTAAGCTAATTTATATTGACCATGTTAACTGCTTTGTAAAGTCTTAAAATAGTCAGATTCTCCTCATGCACAATCTCTTCCATTGAAATACGTCTTCAAACAACACATTAATGGATTTGATCTAAAATGGATCATCAGGTTTTGCTTAACTTTTGCTCAATCTCCAAGTCAGCTCGAGTGCACACGGTCATCAAAGCAAATATTAAATTCATGTAAATATTTCAAAGATTGTTGTCAATAATATAATTTGTAATGAAAACTGTATTAAATTAGAAATGAATGCAAAACAGAAGCATTTTCATTAGTGCTGTCAGACATTGGGACCCCAGTGTATATGTTATATAAATGAGCAAATCTCACTTATTCTACATTGGAATGTGTTTTTCCACAGGCTTGGATTTCATAAGATCCCTAGCTCTGAAACAGGACATTAAAAATGACAATATTTCATAATAGTGGCAATAATAGGGATACTGGCATGAGAATTATGCCTATTCAGTGCAAGTTCATCATTTGCATATCCCCGTTTCTGCTTTTTAAATGGATTCATAAAACCAAGACAGCTGGGATGTCCACTGTGTGGGTGCATGTTGCCTTGACCATACTCTTAGGCTACAAGCTGGGATTCAAATTATAATCATAAAAGGGTCCAATCAATACCTGCACAGAATTCCTTCCTTGTTACATCAATACGCTGTGAAGCATACTTATTAATTCAAAACCTCCAGTTTAATTTGAATTTTGCAGTCAAGAAAAAAGAAAAAGGAGAGCCGTTCACAAATAAGAGATATTACGTTACGCTTAGATCAAGGCTGTCTTTGGTGATTAAATGTTAATGAAGACATATTAATGAATAAGCCTGGAACAATAGAACAAGGTATTGGTTTTGAGGTTCAAACTCACCTTGAACTTCGATGCACAAGGTGAGTTTGGACATTGATGTGAAAGCATTCTTTGGTTTTGTTTGCTACGTGAGCAGGTAGTTCACAGGGTCTGAGCCAAGTGCTCTCCTTCACACGCTGCAGGTCTACCTGCAACCCAATACTATAAGAACTTCATGCCATCAGGAGCCAAGCCATTTGAATTTGTTTTTATCAGTAGCACATGTGGTGCAGAAAAAAAAGCCCAGGATTAATTTAGGTGGCAGTAAACACACAGCTGAGATCAGGGCATGAGGCTTTCTGTACCGAGATGCCAGGATTGCACTGTGCTTTTATTCATGGTTACTGGACTCCTATTGAGTGGCTCGGCTGTGGTTAGAGGTCGGCGGTGAAATTTAAGAAGCATTTAACAACACAGATGTATAATGTGATAAAGAAATGTAATCTCGGAGCTGCTCATTCCTCCCTTTTATCCATTTCCAATGGAAAGTGTCTTGTCTGTATCTACTCTAAACATCGAGGATCATGTAAGAGGAAGACGCATACAGTACACACTGAGCATCTTGGTCAAAGTCTATAAACATATTGAGAACATCATAAATGTTATGGTGGTTTTATTTCTCGGTCCAGAACAGTGCCTTAGCAGGGTGTGAATGGATATTGTAGTTAATGGACCAGCACTCCAAGGCACAGCTCTATTTGATTCATGCTGACCATGGTGCACTTTCTTCCAGGAGTGGACAGTGCGCTTTGAACAACAGTCTGCAGTTGATGCATCATCCGTCTGCATGTTCCTTAATGGTGATGACAGTGTTTGCACTTTCATTCACTCGGGAAAAAGTCTCCGTGTCATCAGCTATATGACTTCTCATTATGGACATGCTTGAGCAATCCACAGCTTGCTTGCAGTCAGGTATCGTTTTATGTGGATGATATCCATGAGATAATATCCAGAAGCACAACTACTGGGGGTAAATCAAATATGTGATAGAAGGAGGCTAAAAAGCACCAACAGCAAAATTACATTTCCCATTTCAAAGTCATTTTCCCTCATTTTTGTAACTCTGTCTCCAACAGGAACTGCCTTTATGCTCTTAATGCTTTCAACCACTCTCAACTGATTTAGCCTCAAGCGCACACTTTTAAAAAGGAGAAGTTCATCACAAATAAGTCTCAAATGGTCAGACTGCCGCAATCTCCGAGTTGAACCACATTGCCATCCAGACAGTGCGAGAGGTCATGTTTAAACTTCACCACATCCGTTCGCAATGACCGTTTATTTAGCAAGGTCACATTTTAGGTCTAACTCTTTCAGTAACAGTTTGCCTGAGGCACTGGCCACCAACCCTGTTCCTGGAGATCTACCTCACTGAAGAGCTCCATCTATAATCGAGCCGACCAGACCATCCGATCATTGCCTTAAGAAGTTCTTGATCAACCAAAAGAGGTGTGTTAGATTTGTTTGGAGATGAAACCTGCACGAAGATAGATCTCTAGGAACAGGCTTGATGACCACTGACCTAAGGTATTCATAGATGTTCACCAGCTACATACATAAGCCTTACATTAGCAATTTATGACAACCGACATAAACCTACATAAACATTTATAAAGGCTTTTCCAACAAGCAGTTGTCAGAAATTGCATGTGTCAATTTGGATGAATTTAAGATAACATCCGAGTCAAGTGACAAAGAGGTTTGCTGACATAAGGTGTGGGTTTTAGATTGTGTGTGTGTGTGTGTGTGTGTGTGTGTGTGTCGAGCGGGGAGGTGACACTGACATACTTTTAAAAAAAAAAATCATGATAAATGACTCTCATGAGTTTTGCATATTTTTTAAAACCATTAAGCATTTTTTTTTATTTTTTATAAAAAAAAAAAAAAAAAAGAAAAAAAAAAAAAAAAACCCAGATGATATGGCAGAGTTTCTGTATGTATAATTTTCTCTGTCCCAGAGTTCATGTTTATATTTGCATGAATCCAACACACTAGAACTACAGCTACAGAAACAAAGTCAGTTGTCATGACATTGCAACATAATTCGGAAAGCGTCATAGTGTTATGTCACCTGACTCTATTGTTATTCCAAACAAAGGTGTATTTATGACATTTGGCGTGTATTTCTGTAGGCTTTCGGGTCAGTTGGCATGAGGTTTTATGTAGCCCTGTGAACACTGCATTTAAGTAAAGTAATGACTCATTTTCTGATAAGGTTTTTTTTAAGGAAAAGGGAAAAAAAAAAAAAACCTGGATACAAATATACATAGGAAAAACAAATGTAACCCATGCAGGATGAAGGCAGGAAGATGTAAAACTGGCAGAGGTGCTAGTTTTAGTAAATATGTCTAAAAGCAATCAAACAGTGTCCAGGCCAATCTCAGCCTCATCATGATAAGAGGCGGCAGTCAGGTTGACTGGACGAGCGGGCAGCTCTCTAATCAGAGGCTGGACCGCCGTAATTGCCTGTTACAATCTATCTCTGCCACTGCCGGCCCCTGCCTTTCAACGGTATTAGAAAACAGCCCAGTTCATTTCAATACACCATGCAGCATCAAGCGAAATTGGCAGGGTAAATAGGAACTGCTGTTTATTTCCTACTTCCTCCTGTCGTATTGGGGCTAAACACAGAGTAAAACGGAGCGCTATTAGCCAGCAGAATCCACACAAACCACAGAAATTACTGTCAGCAGGTAACCTTCCACAAGCTGCAAACAACGGAGGACATCCGAATTAAAGTACAAATAAATCACAATGTCTTTAACTGCGCCGAGAAGGCAAGAGTCTCGTCACCTTTATTTAAGCGCACGAATGCGTGCTGGAAAGGAGAAAAGCAGAGATTATAGAGAGGCCTGAAATCCGCAGAGAGATTCAAGCGTCGTGTGTGGTGTAAGGAAAAGAGAACGGCTAGAATTTCAGATCATTATTGAGAGCCATTCTGTAGGATTCACCTCAAACTGGTGTTAACCTCGCTCTTGAAAATAACATGCTTGAAATATTCAATGGTTTCCAGGGAATATAAGCATGAATGGTGTAAACAAACGCTGGACGGTTCCTGTGTGCTATTGTCAGAACGAGTACTCTTTAACGTTAGCTGGAGAGACAGAAATGATTATTTGCTTGTCTTCCATTGACCTCTCTGCTTTTGACTTGGATCAAAGGAAAATGGAGATGAAAGAATAGCCATTGAACGATTAGCAAAATGAATTCGGTTTGTAGCCGGAAGCCAAATGCGAAGGAATGGGTAGCAGAATTATTGTTTAAAAAAAAAAAAAAAAAAAAAGTTTTGTACAAACATATTAATGTGTAATTAGTACTGAAAGTAACTTGTCTCAACTAATCTGTAAAATAAATGACTAATCTATAAAATCTGTACAATTCATAATACGCCATACACTGACATATCATACACTGGAATAACTGCACTCTAAATATGATAGATGGATGGACGGATGGACAAAAACAAGCAAACCCAATTTGGTTCAACATGGAAATCCAGCATTACGTCCAAGGATGATGATGTTGTTGTTGTTGTTTTCTACCCAACTGGTGGGTAGAAATAACTACAGTGCTTGGTTGTAGACATCCAAGATGTTATAGCATGCACATCATCATGCGAGTAGCTTTTTGTTTTGTTTTGTTCTGTTTTCACGTCATCACAAACCTTCAGGCAGCACTTTTTCTCCATCACAACACCAAGTGTGAAAGCAGCCTTACTCAACTTAACCATGATAACTCCAGATCATCTCCATGAACTTTCTGATATCATGAACGACGCATATCAATCACAGGGTTAATTAACTTGACTTTAGTACCAGCTGATCATCTGAGATAATGTTACAGAGAGAACGTGTGGTCATTTTTAACTTGCTAGAAGTAACATTAATAAGTCAGGTAACTTAAAATGAATAGTATAAAGTAATTATAATCTAATCATTCATATTTTTACCAAAAACATTTTGCAATTTAATTCAAGTGTACAGCTTCAGTCATATCTTCCTGACAAATAACGTTAGCTCACGTCTAGATCAAGTTAAATTACGGAAATATAATTTTGACAAAATTATAAATTAAATTAAATGTGAATTTACATCTCTTGGGCTCCCAAAAAAATCAGTGGGGTGGAGAAATAAAGGAGCAAGATTGTGATTCTGGAAAAGGGATAGCATAATATTTCTTCCCTGCCAGTCATAACAACACTAGCCAATCATGGCCATTTGGGAGATCATGGATGAAAGTGCGATCTTCCCTTTTCCACATACAAGTGTGTTACTCCGCCTTGTTTCGCAGTTTCGTTTCTTTTTCTGGTTGTTTTCACAGGCACACTGGAACATTCCAGACAATGAATCTTGACGCAATGTTCCTGTTCCCTTTCAGGTCTGCATCTCTAAACCCAGCATGCCAATTTACCCATTATCAACCCAATTTGGGACCCAATTACCTGGTTTTACATGCTAAACCCAGCAAGTGAGTTGTAAAAAAAATCCCAACTATAATAACTGTACATATAGTCAACACTATACGCTTATAGTTAATAATATACTAAACAACTATAATTAATTAATAATTATTTCATCTGGACCCGGCAAATTCAGAATCTAGGTCAAGCAGAAACACACAGCTCGTGTAACCTCAGTAAATCTCAAACTTGTTCTAATAAAGCTTTCTCTTTTTTCTAATAAAGCTTTCTGACTTTTCTCTAAAATCTTTCCCTTTTCTATACGTAAATTAATTATGTTATGTTACTACGATGAGCTGCAAATGACTGAGAACATTTCAACAAGGAGGACAGCCGAGTGTTTTATATCATTTTTTTTCCCAGCTTTTATGAGAGTCCTTGTAGTTTTTCAATCAGCAATAACAATAGTATTTGCTGTCCACCATTCAACAAGAGCCCCAAACAACGATACTTGAACTCTTGGTTCAAAAGGCCTGAAAATAGCAATTCAGCCTCATCTTTTCGCTTTTTTTTTGGTTTTGGATGTTCAATTTCTTAAAGGCTTTACCAGTTGAGACAGAATGAGGACCTTTTCCCCAAACAGACCTATCTTTCATCTGTTAAAATGACACCTTATTACTTGAAATATATTTTTGAGTCTTCTTTCTAAATTTTGATGCTACAATCCAGCTACACTCATTTCAAGGCACTTCTTACAGACAAAAATAGGCTATTTGGGTGTTTCTTTTTTTTCATCTCCTCGGTTTCTGTCTACCTGAAAAGAGTTGAAAATTTCAGTTTTCTACTAAGGCTGGTAGATGTGTCAGCTTGTGCATGTTATTCCTTTAATCCTGACGGGAAATAAAGCAGCCCATTTCAAACGGCAGATTAGCATGCTTAAATCAACTGTCTGATTTTAAGATCACTTTGCACATTTAATTGTCAAACCTTTTCTTAGAATCAAATCTAAATCGAAGCATTTTACGTGCTTACACTACAAAATTTAAATTTTATGAAACACACCATGTTGAAGATAAAGATTTACATTTGCATGGGTTTAAATTTCAGCAAAACTAATATACGACCTGAAAAAAATTATAATACACATTAAATCGAAAACAGCAACTGCAGCCATCGAATAATGTCAGTTAATGCAGCATTGCAAAGATAAACTACAAGGATGACCAATAGTGAGATTAAGAATGAATAAAGATACGTACTCACTATGTTTTAAGAGTACCACTGCTTAGAACCGTGTTTCTCAAAGCGGGGTCTGTGAAGCATAGCCTCATGTGTCAGCCATATTTTTCTCAACATGGTCGTAATCAACTTGCCATGATGAAATATACTACATTTATTATGATGTTCTTACTAGCCTATATGGCCATGTACTTAAGAAGAGTTTAATCTAAACTACAACAAGTCAAAAACAAGTCGCCTTTAAATTACTCCAACCGAAATCGAACTATCGGAAAGTTCAGAAATGAAAAGTTCTCTTGCTCTAAAGAACAGCTAAAATATTATTGCACAGATTTAAATAAGGAGGCTAATATATTAATAGTTTTATTAGGATTAAGTTCATTAAATAAATCTGTGCTAAAGGGGTCCATGAAATTTGTTTTACAGTTAAAGAGGTTCCTGTTTGAAACAGGCTTGAGACCTCTTGGCCTAGAGCATCTTGTGCTTGTGTTGATTTAACGCTGTGTTGTAATATCATTCTTTTTCAAATATGAATTTAATCCAATTGCCTGGTGTTGTGTAACTAGGTAATTCACCTCTCATCCTAGTTTTTCCCATGAATTTATCCAACTTTGCCAGCTGTTTCGATACTCAGCTAACAGCCAGTATATTTTATACACTATTTAATGCCATTGAAAGACATCAGTCTTGGCCCACTGTAATGTCTGTTCTCTAAAACATCGAACATGGAAATCTATTAACTACTTATCCCATTCATTTCTACATCATCCCGAACTCATTACCCGTTGTTCATACCAGAGATGGGAACTCGAGTTTGTGACTTTGGCTCGAGTCACACTTAAAAGTGCAGTCATCGATTCTAATCAAATACACTTTTTGAAAAATTCAGCAAATATCACCTCACAGGCTGCTAGCTGTCTGTTCTGTGTGCGTGCTGAAAAAAAAAATCCAGTGTACACAGCCCTGGCTCTGTAAACAGAGAAACAGTTCAGACTGAGCCACACAGTACCATTCCAACTAATCATGAACTGGGGTTGTTTTCCAGCCAATCACAGGATGGGGGGGAAGGGGAGGGGGAAGATGTGTGTAGTTATTAGTGCTTGGCATTGCACGTGCATGAATACTGGGGAGCGGAGCTTCTGAAGGAGCGTGTGTATTTGTTTCGCTGCATCATTCTAATATAATAATAATAATAATATAATAGTAATCTTTCCCCGGAATTGCTGACTCCCACTTTAAGTTGCACACACGGTGACTTCAGACTTGACTTGAGGCTCGGCTTCAAAACACCTCAGACTCGACTTGGGACTCGTGAACAATATTTTTGTTTTCTTTTTTTTTTTTGGCGCATTAATATTAATCTGACGAGCTGAATGTCATTTCTTCCCTTAAAATCATGTGTAACTTTACACATGTGTGCAGCCACAAATGAGTGCATGCTAATAGATAAAGGACTGATGATCTTGCAGTAAATGCCTTGAATTCATATGCAGTGTTCTGAGCAGACTGGATGGAATGCATTTGACTTGAGACTTGATGTGGACTCTAGATCAAAGACTTGAGACTTGCAAAGAATGCCTTTGGCTCATCTGTGGCTCATACACCTCCTTCATTTCTTCTATATCCACTCCAACAACTTTCAAGATTTCAAAACAGCGAGCCCTAACCGCAACCAAACCCAGACAACACTAGACAACCTAGTTAATCCTAATGTCTCTTTTTGACACACACACCACTTCCTCCCATTACCATCAGCTTACTTCCTAACATTTCATCCAAATACTATAAAAAATATTTGCTATTTATGACCAACAGTAAATGACATTTCATCCCACACTAATGTTTCTCCCATAGACTTATATTGTTGTGTAACATACATGACATACAGTATATACCACATAACCCCCAGAACTCTCTCATCCCATCATGGGATGCTACCTGTGGCTAGAACTCTACTGCTTATATAATTTATCTATAAAAATGTAAAGCAGATTTTTCTGAAAATGTTCTTCAAAATTCCATTTAAAGTTGTTGTTGTTGGGTTTTTCCTTGTTCTTGTCCTTGTTCTTTTTGTTCTTCTAGCCACGGTTCATCTCGAGTTGCATGTGGCATTTTTGTGATGTTATTTTTTAACAGTATTTGAAAAATCTTGAACATTTTTCCATTAATAGACAATGCAAAGTTCAGAAACTGAACATTCGGACACTTGACAGTTGACAATGCCATGATGCCTTCCATAGTAACAAGCACCGACAGCTTAAAACTTTTTTACCTAATTACTGAGACTATAAAGCCTTTAATCAGGCCAACATGATGTATGTATCCTGTTCTAGTTTAATTATTAAGTTTTTGCTATCAAGACCACTCTCCCGACTAGGAAGGCATACAAATAGTTTCACTAGCGGTTAAAATAAGCTAAAATTCAGTTTTTATTGATATAAAAAATCACAGTAATGCTACAGCAGATGGTCTTTTCATGGCCTTTATATCACATGAATATTTCTCCATGATATTATACTTCTAAATGATCAAGGTATGATATTTCACTTATGATCTAAATGCATTTCAAATGGAGAAAAGCAAACTCTCTGTATTTAGAGACACACATTCCAAAGTGAATGATCAGAAAGAAAAAGAAAAAAAAAAATAGGTTGAGCTTTTGATATCAAAGAATGTAATTGACTTATCGAGTAATTACAAACCTGTTTAATGAGTATGAATCACGTTGCTGAAAGAATGCACCAAAAGCAAAGACTACTATTTTAAATAACGTGAAAACTCTCTTTTAGATGAAATCTTTCTCTTTATCTCAGTGCACAGTTCTTCAGAAACAGGCAGAGGAATCAGAGAAGAGGACGGGGGGGCAAAAAAAAAAAAAAAAAAAAAAAAAAAAAAAGGCTTCCCGCACAGCCTGCACGCACCTAATGTGCCATTAATTGCTGTGTTGATTTCTGATGTGCTGAGTGTTCATGTCTCCTCTTGGACAATCTTCAGCTCAAGGTCATGGAGCAAGCAGAAAAACCATTAGACCATGGACAATTATGAATCCTGATGCTAGTGAATTATTATAAAATTCAGTATGTTGATTGAGTTTCAAACATTATACCATAAAATATTAACATTAAAAAGGCAATACTCCTCTTTCTTTCTCTGGCAAAATTATTCTTCTTATTACAACAAAAAAAAAAATTATATATATATATATATGGGTTAATTAAGACCAAAGTCAGAGGAAAAGCAGCAACACTTAAAGCCAGACTTTTAGTCTTAGCAGCTTTAAAAGGCCTTGACTAAATCAGATTCTAACTGCCAAATCAATGCCAATTATTCTGAAACAATTGACAGCAATTCATTTCAAAGAGCTCATACATTATTCTGGCCATTTCTCAACAAAGACTTACGCATGTAGGACAGTTAAATGGTTAGCTTTAGTAGACTGAATTGGTATCCAGAGGCAGTTAAATTTTCTGGTTTATGTTTATTTACTGGGGGAAAAAAACACTATAAAGTTAAGCTACATTATATTGCCTGATTCGTTCTTTAATATCCAGTACCTGTTCCTACTCTTTAGCAGTAAAAACCAGCCACAACTCCACCAATCTCCCAGAGCTAAAAACAGTCAATCATACCACTTCAAGCTCACGAGAAACGGGTCATTACAAGTGTAAGCCATCAAATACGGCTATACAGAGCCAATAACAGAGCCGACGAACGACAGTTTCAAAGAACTGACACCGTCTTCAGAATTCTTATATATGAATAGTTGCATTACCTGAATAATATGTACCGAAATATCGGAACGGGAAGAACAGCTTGACCAATAAGCGGCTAATAAAAACCCTTGTTCTGCTCGACTTTAGAGTCGTTTAATGTATTTTTCATTGAATCCAATGCAATGATTCTTGATTTAGTTGCACCACAAATCCCAGTCATACATAAACCCAACAAGAGAGATCGATTAATTCTGTGTTGGGCCTCTTGCTATATGCTCTATTATTTCTAATTATCAAGTTGGTTCCAGAAATACGCTTGTCCAATTGTACACAGCATATCACCTACCTGTGTAAGAAAAATGCACTCCCAGGTTTACACACATGACTCTATTTACAAAAAGATCACAGCTCCACCTAGTGGCTCATTGCAGATAGGAAACCTTTCAGAAGCTCAACTGAGGCTTTAACAGCATTTTTTGAAGAGTGCCTACACTGAGCCGTTACACATTCAGAAGTGCTGGATGAACCTTTTATAACGTGAGGCTGGAGGATTTATGTAAGCCTTAGGTCAAAACTTATGGCATTAATATTTGATGTTAGGTGAGAAGGAACCGCTATTGTCATTATGTATCGACTGGGTAAGACCGTAGAAATGTGTGAATTAAGAATTACAAGTTATTCATTTGTCTTTTACCATCATTACATTCATGGCACTTTAGGAAATAATCTATGAAGTCGCTATCCGTCACCTGACCTTTCAGGAAACTCCAAACTACTAGGAAGCACTAGTTTATGTAGTTAAGAAGCCCATGTACAGTATCAGATAAATGAAGGATTTCCCAGACTGCAACCTGAACTAGTAATTAATTTGCATTTATTTTGCACTGCTATGCTTCTATAAGCTCTATAAGCACTCCTCTTACAACTGCGCTTTATATTCAAGCCCATATCATCTGAACAAGGTATTTTCATTTTCGCAAACCAAATAATCACAAGTGTACACCTTCTACACTTATTTAAGAAGCCCAGATGTCAGGATGAACAGGAACGAAGGTGCAAAACAAAGTCAAACTTTACGTAAAGCCTTCATCACATTAAAAAGTTTTGACATGAGCCCTTTATAAATCCTCCAGCAAAGACTTATGAAGGTGCTATGTAGCACTTAATTATAATGTAAATGTTCTATAAATTCAGAAAAGTTAATAAAAATAAAACAAGGCTAAAATCTAAAGGCTAAAAACAAAACAAGTCCCAAATCATTACCATTAAAAATGATCAACTTCATGAAGTGTCACCGACACACACTCACCGACACAAAGATATCAACTGGCTTGAGAAGATTAAAAGTGCTATCATTGTGGATATTGTTGTGTGTGTGTGTGTGTGTGTGTGTGTGTGTGTGTGTGTGTTTGCACTTGCTATATACTGAGGACTGAAACACTATTTAACCAACAGAGGGAGTACATTGTTTTTTTGAAAGTGAGGACATTTTGGCTGGTTCTCACTTATTCAAAGGGCTGTTTGTGTGTGTGTGTGTGTGTGTGTGTGTGTGTGTGTGTGTGTGTGTGTGTGTGTGTGTGTGTGTGTGTGTGT
>JAQQZR010000003.1:7403516-7433144 GCA_030068235.1 Notoglanidium macrostoma
TGTGTGTGTGTGTGTGTGTGTGTGTGTGTGTGTGTGTGTGTGTGTGTGTGTGTGTGTGTGTGTGTGTGTGTGCGCTTTTAATCAGGCTTCAGTATAATTTTTAAACAACCATTCTTCCATGAATTTCTGATTATACTAAAAATGACCATGAGCATGCTAGCCATGACAGCAATGATAAAGATGTCACTGATTATGCCCGCATTACATTCTAGTATTTAACAACATTATATGGTTGATATTTATGTTGAATGTCTATATGTGCCCCATTTTCATAGTTCACATTGAATTAATTAAAGCACACATATGGAAAAATTCTGAATTTGAGTCTTATACTGTCACTTTTCACCCTTCCAAAAATAAACCATGCTAGAAAATGGGTTCACAACACACACACACACACACACACACACACACACACACACACACGCACACACACACACACACCTACCTCTCTTCACCCGCTGAGTTCCACAGTCTGGGCCTGGTGCACCGAGAGGGAATTTACATTTTAATAGGCAGAGCTGCTCGTGCCGCCTTCGAATGAGAGTATATGCTCAGCTGAACAGCGGGAAATGCACCCCACAGCAGAAGTTTAGAATGAACCCCAAGACAATTCCTAGTGCACACAGACAGAAAATTATATTTTTAGACCTTCTCCGCCACATATATTGTATACATATAGAAATAATTTTCTACCAACACTCATCCTTTCCTCTCCAGATATGTGCACCTGGGCTGTTCATCTCAACTCACTGTATCAGAGTTCCTAGGTGTGAAATGCATAGAGAAGTGTATTATGCAGAGCCATAATGCTAATAGTATTATCACTTTCATAGATAGTAAACAGATGGGCATGCTGTGACGCTCATGCTAAGGGAACAGGAGGTAAGTTCCAAATTGCAGCATTGGCAATGGATGCAAATCAATTTTGTCAAACTGTATTGTACTTGCCTCTTCTTAAACTATGAGAAACTATCTGACAGCAGTTAATGGCAAAAAAAAAAAAAAAAACCACACACACACACACAAATCCTCTTCTTTTTATGCCCCTCACATTTATAGTTTGGAATGACTGAGTGTGAAACAACACAAGATGTCACTGCTCCAGGCATGCAATCAAGTGAAGGGCCCCTCCCAGGCCTAATTAATAACTATTGAACACGCTAACAACAATCAACACTAATTAAATACACGCTTGTTGACAAGAGAGCAAGCCTTATCAAAGGCACACCCCCAAAAAAGAGGCACTGGGGTGTTGAAAGGGGGGAGGTGGATGAAGCGAGGTTGCTCCTGTTTTCCATAATTAGTTAGCAAAGTGCCCCGAGTCACACTTTTGATTGGGAACCCCGGCAGCCAGGTGTTGTGTCTGTCACCGCGAGCAGCCAGGCAAAGCAAACCAGCCTCAATAGCCTCAATGAAGCTCTGCTCTACTTTACTGGGGTGGGATTGAGCGAGGTTTAGGAACTGCCTTGGAGCGCTTTCTTGGTTTTTGCCGTTGTGCACCTGTTTGCACCATCTCGGTGCGCACGGGAAAGCCAGGGAAGTATAGGATACTATATACTCAGCTTGTACATAAGAGCTGCTGCTCTTAATCATGAAGGCTATAATGCTTATAATGAACATCCTTTCAACACACTTAGTACAGTTTGCCTTTGTAGTATAGAGTTATGGATGATTTAATACTCCACTATCCAAAAAGGATGGGTTACATAATCTGTCTAGTTCCACTCAGGTTTTTCCAACTCCTTACCCAAATGTCTCTAAAGCTGCTATGTGACCATGCCTAATGGTATATGAACTTTACAAATAAAACTGATTTGAATTGTATATAGTATGGCAGAAATCGCGCAGTCCCCCTGGCATCATCCTGCTCACATCCAAACACACACACACACAAATCAGGAGTAATGCTGAGTGACAGCTACCACAGGGCACGGCCCTAGCATCGACATCAGCCGTTTGTTCCCATGATCGCTCCCTGATAGCCAATTGGATTTGTCAGTGACCCTAAACAATTGCTGCGATGAGGATCAGCAAGCCTTTCCTTCCCTTGGCCCCACTGCCCATCCTGATCAATAGAGCTGATCAATGGCCAGCAGTCGATACTGACGACTCTACTGCCTGCTCCAGAGCAGAGACAGCTGCCCAGAAGGGTGGCAGTGCACTCCCCCTCGAGCACTTGTTGAGTCGTTTAGTTTGGCGTGTAAATACAAAAATGTTTACACTAGCACTGAATCTCCTGCCCATCACCCCTCCCTTTTTAAAAAGTGAACAGCAAACACACAAATATCCACAAAGATCCCGAAACCAATCAGTCGGGCTGACCTGATCTCATTGTGATCAAAACCTCAAAACCAACATCATCTAAATTCCTGATCTAAGAGCAACTCTCAGGATTTCTCTGGTATTAGCTGAGGTTTAGGGTCACGATCGAGAGGCTCAGCTGTGAGGGCCTGCCAACAAGCATGCAGCTCCGAGTCCCGGGCCGCTGAAGAGCCTTGAGTAATACACCAACCCAATTAAATCTCTACCTGAGCTCAAGCTTTCCTCTCGACATGAGACAGCCTACGCAGCCTTGCAGTATATGCCTCAGCTGGGTCACCCCTTACATCCCATGTACACATGTGCTTAAGGATTTTCTGCTTTGATGAGCTGAACTGACAAAGCAGCGCTGCTGATTCACATCCATCCTATAAATAAAAGCACTTGTGGCTGAGTGGGCACAGTGAGACACACTGACCCAGAGAGTGAGAGCACGGCAGCTGCCACAATTACAGCTGATTAACAGCAAATTAAAGGGAAGACACAGAGTGGCATGATAAGTTTAACAGACATGACTTACTGCACATTTTGCAGTGCAGGAGCAGCCCGGTGTCGATTTTGTTTTCCGTACGACTGCCTCACACATCTGTCTGTGCCGTTGCTTTGGCACGCTCTTGCGATTGTCAGAGCCAAGAGGAGTTAGTTAACCATTCTCATTAATTAACAGATTTAGCCCCCTGGAGAAAAGAGCACAATGAACCACTGCCGAAGCTCCAACGCAGGACTCTTGCTGATATTTGTCCATCTAGGCCATATGTATACTGGAGAAGGCACAAATGCAAACACATACATCCTCTAAAAAAAAGCTCATTCTCTGTGGTGTGAATAAAGGCCTAATGCAGCACAATGGCCTCTTTTAATCCGATTATTCTTCATCTTACACTCAGGTTTAACCAGTATAATCAATAATCGTGCTTTCTCTGTATTTTCGTCCAATTTACAAAGGACTTTTCACAAAACACAAACCTTGAGCTGTCAAAAGAGCGCCTTGTTCACTGATTGACCTTAGTTGTGTATAATTGAAAAGGCAATCATGTCTCAAATGAGCACAGAGAAATAAAATGCACGTTTTGCTTGGTGCGTCTAATCTATTTCAGTTGCTCCACTAAAGCCCAGCTATTTTACACACCATGGTAGTTAATGCCACTTATCTTTCCACTAACATACTGTTCACATTTTAGAGTTCTTAGACACTTCAGCTTCAAACAAAGCTTAATGAGTTTCAAGCTTTCCTTTCTGAAAGATTCAAATCTTTCCTGTTGTTTGCAAATCCAAAAACTACAGGGTGGAATAAATGTAAATAATAATAAAGAAAGGAAAACAGTATAGACAGAAACGATGTAAATACAGTTTGCCATGTTGACTGAATTGATCAGAAACGCACACTTACCCATCACCTTTTCCTCTTTTGGGTACAAACAGGAATGTACCTCAGAGTAAAATGATATAATACGCCATTCTCCTCCCCTGGTTTAACCGGCACCTCCAGGGATGGTGTGGTTTTTGGAGAAAACACAATCGCTCCCCTGTGACACTGTTAATGTTTTTGTAAACATTCAGAGCACATCGGTAATGACTGGTTAGCCAGCAAATCACTAAAATACAACAAAGGATGGCACTTTATTCCAAGGTAGCTAATTGGCAATTAGTAAAACAATTGCCGAATGTTGCGGCTCCTGTCTAAATGACAGCTTTTCCTGCACGACCCGACGCAGCAGCACACTGCACAGCACACAGCGAGCTACGCTTCCTCATAAAATTGCACTAAATTGCCAGACATGCAAAATGGGCTCATTTACCTAAATAGTGTGACTGAATGTATGTTCATCAAGTTTTTCTTTTTTTAGAAAACTAACATAAATTGGCTCTTCTGGGTGTATGCCTGTTCGAGACAGAAACAGAAGAAGAGAAGACGTGTAATTAAAGCCAGCACATAATCACCAGAACATGTGAGGCCTTCTGCAAAACACACAGCTACAAAACAGTTAAAGCAGGTGAGGTAGACGTGGCTCCTACACAGTGTCAAACAGGGGAGCGGCACGATTAATTGTGTTCTATCCTCAATGTGAAATGAGTTTAATGAACACATTGTGAAAAGCTGCAATATCAGAACGGCTTAAAATGTTGGCATCATTAGAGTAGGACTGCTGAGAGGCAGGAAGGTACAGACCGAAGACAGCAACCCTATGTAGATATAAAGAGCTCATTCTAAGCTTACAAAAGACCAAACAGGTAAATTATACACTAATGAAAACATCTCTTATGAACACTATATTCCATTTCTGCTAATAGATCCCCCTAAATCCTACATTATTCGACCTTATATATGAATATTGCAACTCATGTCGTCATATGATCCAATAACTGCAGTGCAGCCGCAGTGTTAAATGGTAAGCACATCGTCTCAGAGGCCATTTTTCTATAAAAAAAAAAAAAATACCCCAAACAATTCATCTCCCACTTTGAAACAACGCTAAACTTGTACACTAACAAACCTGGAACTGCAAAATTAAAAGTGTAATGAGGAAAGAAACCCAACAGTGAGCAACAGAAACAGGTAGCAGGATGACCCTGCATAATTCCAGCAGCTTCTCACCAACATGGAACGTGCCAACATCATCAATCACGCGGTCCCTCTGTACCGTTCACAAGGCAGAATCGTTCATACTGTTCATCTCGACTCTCCCTCACAATTAATAACAGGATATTGGAGAAATCAGCTGTGTTGGTATGTCCAGTCACACAGCGGAGCAAAAGAGAGATGAGAAACAGGTGATAGAAAGGTGAGAGTTGCTCTCTGGAGTGCTCTAGTGTATTTGTAAACATTATTAATCACGGATTAGCAGATGGGGGTGCTAATTGCACCTGTGGAAATAATATGACCCAAAGGATACTTCTATTTACCGACGTCAACTGGCATTTCCATCAGGCATGCCATGAGAAAGAGAAAGAGAAGATGTTTAATAAGCTGCATCTGAAATGTCCAAATTGTCATCACCCAACACCTATGCCCATCAAACATACCACACGCAATCAGCAGCTCCACCTACTACACTTCCCCACACCTGAAGTGTTACTGCACCGTGAGAGACACTGCATCCCTACAGACCTACGTCCTGAGCAGCACACCCTCAACACCTGCTACACATCCCCAGGCATGTGATGTTTATCCATAACGTAGGTGTGATTTATATCCTGCACAAGGAAGGGCCGTACCGAACGGTCTTGTGAACTTAAAAACATGAAGAAAAGGCCAGGAGAACGTGCTAGATTTCCAGAACTCTAGTTGACTAACGTCGCATCATGCAAAGTATCACACAGAAACAATATGTGTGCTGACAGTCTCTTGCAAAATCATAATCAGTGAGCTGTACATTAAATATGGGTGTGAGACAGGAATACACCTTGGATGGGACAGGGCACCATGCACACACACATTCACACACTCATCCACATATACGGTCAGTTTATCATCACCAATCCACCTACCTAGCATGTTTTTTGGCAGGTAGGACGAAACCTGAGAACATGAAGGAAAACACAAGGAGAACATCTGAAATTGCTCAACCATTAACACACGATCAAGATTGAAACGGAAACCCTGGAGCTGTGAGACTCTGCCACTCTTCCACCCTGCATATATCATATATATTTCATTACATGTACCCCGTATTTAAATTAAACAAACCTGTTTTCTGTATGACACAGGATAAATACAAGTATGAGCCGTGTCTCAAATTGCGCACTATGATGCATCAGTATCTCCTTTCTTTCCAGGTCTTCTCCATTCGGCCACTGGTGATTGGTGTGACGTTGTTGGTGCAGGAGATAAGAATGATGACTGGTCTGAGAAGCCCTTAACATTCACAGAATTACAGATGATGTGGACATCCTTTATATTTTAGCTAGTATGTTTCATATCACCTACACTACAAAAACTTTTGATTCTGATAAAACTTGTGTTGGGAACGGTGCAGGTTCTACCTATGCATTAGGCTCTAGCAGATATAACCCAATGCAGTGTACACAGAATCACACAGTCAGCTGTTTTATGCAAACACAAGTTCCAGCTTGTCTCACACTCACCCGACCATCAGCATTCTGGATCAATCAGGACTCTCCCATGCAGCGATTGCTAATTGATGCACTAATCCAGTGGTTAAGTACTGTGCCCATGAGCTCGGGAGTGCATCCAAGGCAAACACCTGGCACCGCTCATCGACGTGTCACGTCTGGAGATCGAATCGAACAGCGGACTTACGGTGCAAGGAGACGTACACGGAGGGGGCTGATACTCATGCAGCATACTACTGAACAGGGATCATACTATTGTAGGCAATTTTTCAGAACTTTAACAGCACATATTTGCATAACATTTACATCACCCCATATTTGGTTGTTAAATCTGTTTATTCATTCAATATAAATAAGAAAATGCATTATTAATATGAAAACTATAGAAAAGAAATTACAAATTGTAAATATTACATACTGTATCACCAAACAAGTGTTTTTATGCAGCACTACAGTATTTCTAGCAATTTGTTCGAAAACCTAAACATCACAATGGCCAACATGCATCATAGAATTGTCTCTGAAAATTGTCAAATATTTTTAGCATGTTACCCACCCAACAGCTATTTATCATATTTTTCATGATGCATGAGAGCACAAACAACGAGTCCTCTTCAAACTCACCAGCACGGTCTCGGTCTCTAATGCTGTAAAAGGCCAAAGAGTCAAAAGCGTGCATTAGAAACAACAGCCTGATCATACCACAAGCACAAGGCTGAAAGCGGCTTTCACTCTAAACACCTTCACTCTCACCCACCTCCTGGCAGCCTTGACTCTCGGCTCTCTCTGGAACACTACAACCACATATGAACACCTGGACGCGATACCTGTTACAAAGCTGATAGTCACAGCACACCTTATTATAATTGTTTGAGATCTTAATTCTTTTTAAGCTTTAGAGATTGAGGTCTGTTCTGGTCATGCAGCCCTCTCAGCAAAGGAAGGGCAGTGAACAGACGATGAAGCCGTAAAAACGGATCTGATTAGGACTAGAACACACTTCCAAAATTACAGGAAATGATTTCAAATTCTCAGTGCTCTCTAAAGCTTTGTAGCACCATATCCCAATGGCCGTCATCTTGACAGATGTCTTTTTAGTTAGGGTTATGTTGCCCTCACGCTCAAGCTGATAGGAATGGTAGGTCTGGGGAGTTTCAGTGGCACGCTACTGCCACCTAGTGAAGAAAACTGAGCAGCCACAGCAACACAATGCAATTAAACGGATATCGCAGAAACACATAACATATAAACACAAAGATATAAAGCTGATATAGTAATAGATACACAGATATAATACTAATATAGTTATTATTTATTAGTATACATCTTCTCTGAGCTACACACACACATCTGTACACTTATACTGTTATCCAATCAGTCAGTCATGTGCCAGATGTAAAAATGCAGAAAATCATGCAGACACAGGTCAAGAGCTTCAGTTAATTTTCACATCAAACATCAGGATGGGGAAAAATTGTGAACTCTGACTTTAAACGTGGCATGGTTGTTGGCACCAGGTGGGCTGGTTTAGGTATTTTCACAAACTGCAGATCTCCTGGGCTTTCACACACAATCTCCAGAGTTTACACAGAATGGTGCAAAAAAACCCACCCTCCTGTGAGTGGAGGTCTGCATGCTGAAACAGCTGGTCAAGGAGAGAGTGACTGGACAGGTTTGAGCTGACAGGAAGTCAACAGTAACTCAAATAATCACTCTTTACAACATTGGTGAATGGGAAAGCAACTCAGAATGCACAACACATCAAACCTTGAGTTGGATGGGCTGCAATAGCAGAAGACCCCATCAGGTTACACTTCTGTCAGGCAAGACCAAGAATCTGAGGCTATCATGAGCTCATCCATCCATCCATTATCTATACCGCTTTATCCGTCTGGGTTGCGGGGGAAGCTGGAGCCAATCTCAGCAGACTTCGGGCGAGAGTCGGGGTACACCCTGGGCAGCGCGGTTGAAAAGTGTGATTATACGAGTTACTATATCCTTCTGGGAGCTGGAACCAATCTGGCCATTTTCCTCTGACCTCTCTTATCAACAAGGCATTTCCTATTAAAGAGTACCATGAGTGTACATACCTATTTTCCCATCTTTTCTGATTTAAGAAAAGACACTAGCACTGTTAGCATACATAATATCATGATATGTGCTGTGAATCGTGACAGTTACTTTATAAACTTTAATGACTTATGAACAAATGTTCAGCTTTTAATTTTCCCATTAGATATTCCTGTTCACAGGAATTCCTGTTGTAGCGACAAATTCCAGGACATTCCAATATCAGGAATATGTCACACTATGAACGGCAATGTAATAACAGTGATTAATGATATATTAAGCTGTCAGTGTAGTGTATAGGAAAGGTCTAATCTATGATGACACAATATCAAACCTCTGGGAAACCTTTGTTCACAAGGCATTTGGTGTTTTCTACTGAAGTTCTTCTGTGCCCCTCATACCTCTCTCACGCAAGGCCACACATCCGCTCACTCACTTCCCACAGCTTTTTGGCCAGCCCATCATCTCTGGCCATGTCACTGACTTCACATACGGTGCAAGAGGAGAAGTATCTGCCACTCAGAGGCTCCAAGCCCTCCTGGAGGGCACAGTGCAGCGTGGTCTGAGCTCCTCCTTCTGGGCTCAGAAAGAAGAGCTTGGAGAAGATCAACTCGGGCAACTTCAACCAAAAATTCAAATAGCGGCCAAATTCTGTAGCTACTACACCTGAAAGGAAAGACATATAGGGAGAGAAATTATGCAGTGCGTCTGGTGCTGCACAACTTTTAACTTCCCTGCCTTGACATCTGAGTACATGACTAAGCTCATTCACATTCAGGCCAGGAACACTAGGATCCCAGGATCATAGGATTTGGCTTATATTTAACTTTTTTGTGTTGCTGTCATTTGTTGAAGTCATCGCCATTACTTAAGTATGTTTCAAAAGCATTCTTTTTCCTGATCCTCAGAAAGAGTCTATTAAATCTAATTTATTCATTCATCTTTAGTAACAACTTTATACTGGTCAAGGTGGATCTGGAGCCTATCCTGGGAGCCAGAAAAACACCCTGGACGGGGTGCGAGTCCATCACCAGCCACCATCAACACACACTTTCACATACTCTTTCACATCTAGGGGCAATTTAGGGCGTACTCACACTAGGCGACCTGTGCCATGCCCGAGCACGTTTGAACCCCAAATTCCAGTTTGTTTTATTAGTGTAATCGTTGTGTGCCGTGCTCAGACCAAGAACCCAACTTGAATTCTCTGACCTATAAATTGGATGTGCATTTAACAAATTCAATTCATTCAAGAATAATAGGGTAAGTAATAATAATAATAAAACTTCGGGCATTGCGACCAAAACGACTCCAAATAAGCCACAATGTAACTCCATCATGCTAAGCGAGAGCACTTTTCTTCAACACAAATAAAGTCACATTGTAATGACGCAGGTGTACCCGGACCTTTAACATTAAGCGCAATGTGAGTGTAGGCCACTGGGGTGTGGGGTGTGCGTGGGGGGGGGATCAATAATTAATCTTACCTCCATTTTTTCTAAAAACCTGCCTAGCGACAGAAATTAAGCATGAATAATTAAGCTAAGAATAAGCTAATTCACACAACTCCCTGATACATGGTGGGACAAAAAAAGGACTAAGCAAATAGCAAATAAAATATAACTAAGCAAAGATTAAAGCAATGTGTAACATGACTTCATACTGAACAGCTTTTCCTTCGGATATGTTAAAATAGTTCGGGGGGATAAGCTTGCAGACAGCCTTTTACACATCATGTCACTGCTGTTGAAAAAAAAATACTACCTGTCATGATGCTAGATTAACAAGAAATGAATCTGCAAACATCTTTGTGACAAAAAGAACCATGTACCATTTTTGTTTTGCCCCTTGAGTGTGTGTAATGCCAGATATTTCAGACATTCTGTGCCCAGGATGTGACATGACCATGAACATGTCAGTGAGACAACATTGATAAAACCATAAGATGAATGAAAACACAAAAAGAAGAAGGTTGTAAGGGTGCTCACTAACCAGGATGCAGGCTATAACAGGTCACGCTGCTCCCCTCTAGACGGTTGGCCAACTCTCGGGTAAACAGCACGTTACAGAGTTTGCTATGGCAGTAAGCCATGAAGTAGTGCCAAAATGACTGTCCTGTCACCAAATCCTTGTGTGTGTTTAGAGTGTTGAAGTCCACAGAGCCCAGGCGATGTAACCTGGCTGACACGTTGAGGATTCGACTCTGTCCTGATGCCTTCAGGCGATCCAGCAGCAGCAGAGTCAGAAGAAAGTGGCCCAGATGGTTAACCCCGAACACCATGCCAAAGCCATCCTCAGTTCTGCCTGATACCATCAGACCTTGAGCAAAGAAACAAAAAAATAACATATAGGGTCTGAATGTACAACAAACCTAAATAAAATGATAATGTGATAACAATGCAAATGAAGGTAGAAGTCCCTTTTTGCTGGTCACGGTCATGTTAGTATTGGAGAAAATCCCAAGAACATTGGACGTGAGGCAAACTCCAGTCTATCATGGGGTACCACACACACACACACACACACACACACACACACACACACAAAACAGAGCTCAGGATCGAACCAGGGCCCCTGGAGCTGCGAGGAGGGAACGCTACACACTGCAAGAAGGTCTAGTTAGCGTGTGAATTCCCTGAACAGCCCGTACCAGTTTGCTAAAAGTCACCTGCATTGTTGATGAGCAGGTCCAGTCTGGGCTCAGTCTGGAGAAACGTCTCGGCAAAATCACGCACAGACTTAAGACTGGCCAAGTCCAGATGCATGAAGAGTACAGATGTGTTACCACTTTCCTACAAAACACAGAAACAAATATTTACTATGTTACGTTGTACGCCATCAAAAGCATGAGAGAATCAGAACAACATGCAATAACTTCACCCTTCTGATGTCATACGCAGCCGCCTCAGCTTTCTCCTTGTTTCGGCAGGCCAGAATAACCCTGGCTCCTCGTCTGGCCAAATCCAGGGCTGTTGCCTTCCCAATGCCAGTGTTCGCACCTGTGACATTTGTTTGGTTAGGTTAGGGAATCCCATCAAATCAAGATAACTAAGCAAATATCACTATGAGATCAACAGTTTCAATCCAAGTCAGGAATGAACAGAATCACAGTTCTATACAGATCATAATTACACCAAACTCTGTCAGCACCGTTGCATTTGGTCTAAATTGCAAATGACTGTCAGTTTGACAGTGTTATTGTAACTCACCAGTGACTATAACTGTCTTCCCGGTCAGCATTGCTGTACTCCTGCACCTGGCTCCTCTAAACATGTTGTAGTAAATAAGTAAATATCCGGTAACAGCAGCTGTTATTATCGCCAACACAACACACATTATTCTGCTATATGCTTCCGGTACCGGTTTCGAGAAAAAATAATGGTGCAATTTAACTTCCAGAACTTTAAATCTCTTCTATCTCGGTAAGTTGTGTGTTTTTGTAGCGTTGTCGTTTAAAACGACGTAATCGCACTACTTCCGGGTGTCCGCAGCCTTCCTGTTGTGCCACTAGGTGGCGCACGTGCTGTGTTCTTTTTTCTCCTCATTATTCCAACGCGCGTGATACAAAGCCAAACTGCCTGATCTTTGACGTTGTAGTGACACAAAGTGTCCATGGCTTAATGTTTCCAAGCTCATATTTAATTAAAAAAATAATGTATACTGAGGTTGCTTTAATAATCGAACATGTGCTGTTTATGAAACTTAAACTAGTACAATACATCGATATTCACACAGCAAAAAACAGAACTCAATGTTAACGGATCCCACTGAAAACTTTAACTGGTCTGATCAGTTGCTCAAGTTGGTAGACCACACCCCAACCACGTGATTAAAAAATCAACAATGAGCAAATCAGAAAACATCAATTGATCAATTTAGTCATACAGAAACTAGAAAATAATATACTAGCTGGTAAAGATGTGTGCTAAAGTGTACTAGCTTAACCTGTTTCTGCTTCACACCAAGCTGGATTTTTCAGCAAGATAGCAATTTTACCTAAATGTACATGTACATTTACAAACATTAAGTATTGCAATAATTATTGCATCAATGAATGCTGTCTTTATTGAATTGGTATAATGGGCAAAGCTATTTTTCGACAGTATTCTTTTTGTTGTTGTTGTTGTTGTTGTTGTTGTTGTTTTGGCATATTTGAACGCTTTAAAGTTAGCCATTTGAAACTATGGACTCTTCATTACTGCTAGTAAGTTTAAGCATTAAAAATCTGTATCCAAATCGCATTATATACCACAAAAATTCATTAACTAATGTTTAAAATCCCGTTTCAAATGTATATAGCTAAACACTTTGAAATTAAATAATTTGAATTTTTTTTGTTTCAAATTTATAAAGCTAAGATACTCTTTTCTTCACGTGTGAATGTTCATTTGTGAAAATCGTCGAGTCATTTGCTTTTTCATGGTTGTGGTGAGGGGAAAAACATACTCAGGGAACTTTTATGTTTTTATGCTTTTATTGTTCACTTTAGCACTGATCACATTGTGACAATGATAAGTACAGAATTCCCATCACTGCCTCATTCACAGCGTCCGCATGCTGGTGATCTGTCAATCTTTTTTTATAATGGCAAGAGTGTTACAAAAAATAATAATAAAGCATTTCTTAACACTTTGCCATGTAGCACCAGATTTCATGCCTGTGCCATAACTGGTCTGGTCACAGCAGGAATGGAAGAGTAGAGGTGAGGAGGAGGTAGAGGATGAAGATGAGAAGGAAAGGGAGGATGAGGAGATGAGTGAGGAGGTGGAGGTGGGTGTGGGAGGGAGAGAGGGAGGAAGAGAGCAGCCCTCACTGATGGACCCGGCGAAGTGATTGCACCTGGAAGGTGTGAGCATGGGATCCCCACTCCCGGTAGTGTTTATACTCGCCTCCGTGGCGATCACACTCCAAGATATATTGGTAGCCACGGTAGCCAGGATACTGGTAGCAAACCCAACTACAATAAGATGAGAGGAGAAGTGAGGTAGAACATAGGCTGATTTTCTCACTCAACAAAGACAAACCGGAATGGTTTTCTATGTATGGATTAAACCAGCTCCAAATAAAGAATTGTTTTAAAAATGTAATCTGCAATATATTCATTGCGGAGATCAGGTTTAATCTGTGAGAATCCATAGCAATGAAATGTAAATATTAAAACAAGAAATATCAATTATGTTAACCATCATTAAATACTGAAGAGCCTGGAGACCAAATATCACAACTAAGAAGAACCAAAAGCTGCTCAGAGGATATGAAAGGCAATGCTTTTGAATTGATATCATGCTGGCTTTTTTAATAGCTTAACATACACTATTTCACCATTTTTGTTATATGTTATAATACAGGAACATTACATTTTCAAGATCTTCTTACAATAATTACAATGCTATAAATGGCATTTTTGGTTTTGTCATAAGGGTATAAAAACCTTTGCATTCAACAGTGATGAGAATAAGAGGAAATAGTGCAAGAGAAAACCAGAGAGTAAGACAGAATGAGAGATACGTACGCCCCGCTTTGGACCTGCATGGATCCAATCTCATTGTTGGGCCAGCCCATGGCCTGAAGAGAGGGGTAGTCATCAGTCATCTCCCACTGGCGCCCAATGAAATTCTCCCGCTCAAAGACTATGATCTTTGACTCCTTATGGTTCTGCAAAGCATATCAGCATAGACTTACATGCTTGTGCATCTAATCTAACACACATACTATGTTCTGGCTATACAGTATATACACTCTCTGTGAGATAATCATTCTGAATGATGAACAATAAATCAGCTGTTTATTATAGAACCAGGGCATGAGACTCACAGCGCAGCAGATTGGGCGGAAGGACATCAGTCTCTCAATATGGTAGGCGTTGCTGCCACTCCATGCTTCCCAGCGAGGGTAGTCTCCTCTCTCCAGGATGAACTGTTGCCCACAATAGCTGGAGTGCTCATAACCCGCCCATCTGCCCAAGCACACACATGCACAAGAACATTCCAGAAACACTATACAAGAGCAAAGTTAAAGATCTGCATACTCTCATTGGAAAACAAATATCAATGGGAGTCTCCTTTATTTTCTCACAGCTAGGGCAATATGGATGAGACTTACGCTCCACATTCCACCTTCAGTGAGCGAACATTGTCAATTCCACACTCCATGATATTCTTGCAGGAAGAAGTGAAGTCCATGCGTTTGCCCTGGAAGTTCTCCTGGTCATATACTGTGATCTGAGCACGGGTAACAGGTTATGAGAAACATGAAGTCTGTTTTTAATTCAGTATATTTGCACGATCACTGCATACTCACCTTCCATGGTCCCATTGGTGTTGGGGTGGTCGTAGCCATGTTTATAAAATTTCCCAGTACTGAGTGAGTGGCCTGAGAAACACACACAAACACACACCTGTAATAGGGTTAAAACAACATGCATAGGGCTACGTATGTATGGCATTTAAGCTATTCATGCATTTATTTCCAAAATGCTTAAAATAGGAAAAAGTATTATAACAAATATATCAATAAAAGCATTACTCTAAGAAACCAAAGCTCACTGCTTTTTTCTGTGATCACTCAAAAATGAACTGTGGTTTTGAAGTTCTGGCAATTTGCAAGAGGTTTTCTTAAGTTGTTTTAAGTGAATGTGTATTGTCCAGCATGAGGTTAAGTTCAAACAAAGATGCGTGCATGTTGTGTTTGTTTCGGGCCATTTTGAACACTGTGTTGTGCAGTGGTGCCTCCCTACCAAATATTTTTGCAAGTCAGACAGAAAATGACAAAAGCAGCCGAAAGGACCAAGATGCACAGCTTACCTGACCTACCTAATAAATAGCTGTCAAGGGGCTCCACACAACGGTGTCCTGACCTCAAACTGCGCTCTATTTATACATGGCTTGGCTGAAAGGAAAGCTAGGCCACAGGCCAACCAACGGTCAGCACTTTGCTCCAGGCCTCATTGTTCCCACCTGAGCCACTGGCTTTACACAGCCCACATTACCGGGTGCCAGGAGGGCACCGTGCCCGCTGCCTGCCAGGCCAATCGCTTACATACACTGTTTTACACGTGACAGTTTTGTCAGGTGAAAAACCCACATCTGCACTTAGCGAGTGTGTTTGAGAGGTTGAGATCATTCTAACAATGATATTACCGGGATCACATTTATATTACCTTCATCACCAAAGCAAATAAAGCTGGTCTATAATCTAACTTTTAAAATTTTACTAAAATAATCACAGGGATACAGAATTATGATAAACAATAAACATTCGCTGAGAACCTTCTGTTCGTCACTCTCAACCCTCAAGTAGAGAACGCTTCAACTGACCTCCTGCTCTTACATACTCCCACACATAAATGCGCACACACACACCAACACACACACATACACACGCACACACACACCTAAGCCTTTACATGTCCATCCATTCAACATCCATGTCCTGCCCACTCTTTTGATTTTATGCAAAATAGGCTGCTGGACAAGGCAAGAGGGGAACATTAGGAGGTGTGTGACATGGTGGAAAAGAAAAGTGAGATCATGTAAATAAGCCCTTTTAATCCAAAGAACATTAATTTGGAATGTCTCGTTAAACTTAACGTTAAAGACAAGTGTGATATGTTCATTGTTTATTTTTCATTAACAATGCTTCCACAAAATGTGTTTCTTATATGGAAGTGAATCATATGAACCAATGATTCTTGTCAAATCATTTGATTCATAGTGTCCTGGATTTTCTGTTTCAGTCAAGGTTATAGAAGTCAGAAGCCAAAAACACTGCACAGAGACCAGCAGTACACATAACACATAACACCACTGAATGAGCTGAGACTAGATTACTAAAGTCAGCACATTGTTCTCAATCCTACAGAGAGAGAGAAAGGGGGGGGGGGGGTGAAGGGATAGAGAGAGGGTGGTGAGGGGGTGGGAATTATGATGTGGACCTGTAGACCGGCTTTTGCTGACACTGGTGAGTGTCCAGCTGAGTCCTGGAACAAAGCATCAAACAGAGTCAGCAAGGTCAGTTGCTAAAAGCCAACACTTTTATCCAATGGCTTCACTGGGGTGTATTTGTATATATAACCCTTCCTGTGGCTGGAAACAGAGCTTCATTTGGTTGGGTCTTGCCATCGTTTCCTCCGCCAGCACCTCTCTTACATTCCATCGCTCTCTTCTTGACTGCAGTGTTTTGGTGAGATTCGTGGAGGGGTGGTTAAATGGGTAATTAAAGGGCTACCTTTAATGTGGTTAAAGGGGATCTCTCCTATTGAGAAATAAATATAATCCCATATCATTTCAAGTGCTGACTGTAGAATTCAGAAAGTGAGGCTAGTTGAATTTTTCAATTTAAGGCAAGACACAACCGGGGAATAGGATTTTTTTTTTTCCAATAGATATCTGAATCTTTGCCTGTTGAGTGCTGATATTAAATTTTGTATTGGACCTTTTATAAAACGTACATTTATCCATGCAAGCAAGGCTTCGTCTATTTAAATATGCATAAATTTGGATTTGTCTTTGGATTATGTCGTCTTTGGAAAATTGCCTTTGAATGAAGACACTCAAGAAAATAATTGGAATCGTTGGAAAATAATTTATTTATAATTTATTCAGGAAACAACACAGGCTGTTTTTTCAGTATAAAATCTTATGCAGCTCCAATAGTTACCAACATTTTAGGAAATTCCTCAACAATATCCTTCTAAATAGAGATGTACATGTACAATGTATGAATACAGGTATACAAGATTTATGATACATGATTTATAAAGCACCTAACATGTTAAACATCATGACACATAATTTGGAGCTTAAAGCCTCTATCAAATTTGTGGATAATGCAGTGGATATAAATGTATAGAAACACTGAAATGAACACTATTCTGACAATAGTTTTATTATAACAGTTTAAGAGAAGACATCTTATGGATGCAATTTATCCAAAAACCTGACTAATGACAAATTGTTTCTGGCACATGACTGATTGAAAAATTCACCCTATTAAGATTCACTAACTTTCAAGTAGCCTAGGTTTTAACTCAAGATTAAGAGCTGTATCATTTGTACATTTCTGTCTTGTCGGCGGTTAAATTGTATGTGGATATTAAACAAGCACACAGGCAATGTGATGACATACAAGGGCTAGTAAAACTAATGACTTTACAATGTTTACTGCTGACTAGTAAAGCCTTAAGTACAGAATTTTTCCTTTTTTTAACTAGGGTGACAAAATGATCACAGTGCTTCAGTTTTTTATATTTTAATCTCTCTTTCTCTCCGTGTCTGCAGCCTCAGCCATGTCTCATACCGCTGTGCAGGGGAGCATTGGGAGCCGTTCTGCCATGGGGATGCACACGTACAAAGTAAGTCAATACTCTTGTTAACACCAGAAAAAAATAGTTTTATTACTTAATAATAATACTTAATCCTTTTTTTTTATTTCACTCTAATTTATATATTGAACACTGCAAAACATATAATATTTCATGAAAATTCTGATTAGCATTATATGTATGTCCAGATATATCTGTACGAGTGTGAGAATTTCCAAGGTCGCAGGATGGAGTTGAACAGCGAGTGTCGCAATATCTGCGATAAGGGCTTTGATCATGTGCGCTCCGTCAGAGTGGAGTGTGGCCCGTGAGTCTGTAGCCAAGCCAGTTACATACATAAGGCTGTATTGAGCTGTTGGTCAAACAATAATGCTAATACTGAAATACTCTTAATTCTAGTGGTTCCTGATATATTTCATAACAGCAGTATTTCATGAAAACTGTTAAATGCAGTGTAGTTTTCCATGGTTTCAGGTGGGTGGGTTACGAACAGCAGGACATGCGTGGTGAGATGTTTATGTTGGAGAAGGGAGAGTATCCTCGCTGGGACACCTGGTCCAATAGCTACCGCTGTGATTGTCTCATGTCCCTCAGGCCAGTCCGCATGGTGGGTGAATTAAGAGCATGAGAATGTCAGCTCATTTTCATATGCGTATACACACGGTTATGTTATATGTGACACAAATAACTTCAGATTTATTTATCAACTGTAATCCTCTTGGCCTGCAGCCAATATTGGGAGGTTTTAATAAATCAGAGTTTAGTTTGTTTTAATTCTGTATTCTGTTGATTGTTTGATAAGATTTTACATTAAGGCTCCCTTGTCTAATATTACAAATGAATGGTAATATACAATTATATGGAATGGTTATATTGGTTAAAACACCAATTAAACATTTTACCAACAGTATGGTGAATTAATGCTGAAGTTGGTAGTTTAGAAATCTGTAAAATAATGTCAGTTAAGGGAACTGTAAGATAAAGCATTACCTATTTGGGTGGGAGTTTTTTATTTGTTTGTTTGCTTGTTTGTTTGTTTTTAGATGCCAATAATCTTCTTTTATTTTGCAATTCGAAACTAGACAGATTCATATCTGCTCAAGGTTGAAAATGAGGCTATGCTGTATAACAGATTTTCAATGTAAAAGACATCTCCTTTACCATTGGTTAGCTCAGCAAATGATTTACTCAGTAATGTTTTTAGATTTGGATTGAATTTAGCTTACCCGTGGATCTCTAGAAGCTAAGCGATGATCATTGAGAATCCATTGAATGTTCTTTTTTCTGCTAAAGTCCAAAGAATTCAGCGAGACAATCACTAAATTTCCCTCTGACTTGCTATAACATTACAATGATAGTTTCAGAAACATGCCCATTAGGACCTTGGCATCTTTTTGGCTCCTGGAGAGTCTGTCATCAGCATGCATGGATAGTTGGGAAGAAAATACATATGTGTTCTTATTTCCATACAGGATCACCAGGATCATAAGATCTGCCTGTATGAGTGTGCAAACTTTGAGGGTCGTAAGATGGAGGTCTGTGATGAGGACATCCCCAGTCTGTGGTCCTATGGCTTCAATGGCAGAGTAGCAAGCATTCAGGTCTCTGGAGGAACGTACGTCAACTGTCTTTGAAGTCAACATCACTACTGTAAAGAGAGTTTACCTTCACAAATGCACAGTTTGGTTGTTGTTTTGTAGGTGGGTTGGGTACCAGTATCCTGGCTATCGTGGATATCAGTACCTGTTTGAGTGTGGCCCCTACAAGCACTGGAATGAGTGGGGTGCCAACCATCCCCAGATCCAATCCATCCGCCGAGTGCGAGACATGCAGACACATCGGCGAGGCTGCTTTGAGATGACTGAATAAGCGACATGCAGGAACAAATGGACGGGTTGCAGGAGAGGCTCTGAGGTGTATAAAATGATCCGTCAATCACTTCAGAGCAGTGTGAAGAGCGCGATCTGTTTACAAGGCGAAATTATGTGTTATGAAGCTACAGCTCACAGATCCAACCTTCAGTATATTTATCTATAATGTATTAGTTATATTTAAATAAAGTGCCTTCTTTTAATAATTGAGCACCAATCTAACTTAAGTTATAATGCACACTAGCTATTAATTAATTTTCAGAAAAACTGTGCATTGATCTCTTACTTAAGCGTAAATCATGAACTGAGTATGCAACAGGTATGTATGATAAGAAAACCCTGGCCTCTTGATCTTCTTGGAAAAGGCTCCTTATGTAGTAGGCTTAATTGTATAAGATTTTATTTTCCTCTCTTTTTTGTGGACAAGATTCACATTGCCGTCATCTTGTATGATGAGTGAACTGTGCAGTCCTGTCACACATCTCTCTCAGGGATGCTGGCATCTGGAAATTATATTTCCCACAAACACAAATAAAGATCTCAGACCTCAGTATTGCATAACAGTACTGTTTTTCTGCGACACATTGCATTGTCTTCATTTATATTGCAGCATACACACAGTGACCAGTTCATTAGGTTCACTAGCATTGCACTTATATCCATTGATCATTTATAGGTATACCCTAGCTATACAGTTACTGACATTGCTTATTTGTCTCTATAAAAGCCTCTTCTCCTTATATCAGTGAAAAGAGACAACCAAAGACCAGAACAGATATTATTTGGGTGGTGGGACATTCTGAGCACAGCAGAGATACTGATAGTGTTAGTGTTAGGAGTGTATATGGAACAGCAGTGCTACTTGGATTTTTAAACAACTTAATGGCACTGCTGCATTGAGAAAGAGTCACTAATAATAAAACAGTGCTGTGGTCTTTAGCTGACGGATAAAGGATAGAGGATTAACAATGATGGGAAGCAATTTCAAGCTGGGTTGAATGCAGCTGCTTTTAAAAAGCACTGCAGCCTGCTTTGGGCTTCCAAAGTTGCAAAACTTTCAATGTTTTAGAAATGAATAGAGTGACATCAATCACTTTCTTATTTCTGGACCAAACAGGTTGCAATTTTGGTGAGAAAAATAAACATGAAGGACAGAATGTCTGTGTACAGTATAAAACATTTGTTACTTGAGCAAAAATATTTCAAAATTGCAATATACCTAAAAAAAACAAAAACAAACATTGGGACATTCAGTGGTATGTGATGACATCCCACTTTACCTTAACAGTAATTTGGACTAACAAGGAAGCAGTGTATGGTACATAAGAAATTGTGTATTATCAGAACTCCAATAGCCAGTAAATTCTTACATGGTAGTTTACCTGATAAAAACAGTTAGTGAATGCAGGTACAGGGAGGTGTATTTAACAAAGTGGCAATTAAAACATATAATTTCAGTGAATACTAGAAGCAAGGTGACTAGAGAAATGCTAACGCTGCTCTGGTAAGATGACCAAAATCACTTTTATCCAGGCTATAAAACCATCAAATGGTTCAAGGTTTTTTTTTTTCTTTTTTTAATTGTCTTTGCATGGATAGCATTACGCCAGTTCAATCCTGAGCCAAGGATACTGTCTGTATAAAGGTTGGCATGGTTCACCCCTGCCAGTGTGGGTTTGCGCTGGGTTATTATTTCCTCCTCCCCTCCATAAACATTGGATTGACTATGCTAAATTGCCCCTCGGTGTGTGTGCGTGTGTGTAGTGTCCTGCAATGCATGGCATCACATTAAGGGTGTACTTCTGGCTTGCACACAGGATACATCCAGTTTTACACAGGATTACATACAGTAAGGATACATCACTGAATGAATGAATGAATGAATGAATGAATGTTTTCTTCCATAACCAGTTGCAAACTTGTATCCAAATGCTTACATTTCTTCAAAAAGCTGCAGAGATGTACTTGAGCACTTCCTGTTTCCTTCCTGTAAACGCTTTACAGCTCAAACCCCTTGCGTTTGCTTACTTTTTGAACCACTGCAGTGAGAAATTATCAAATGTGTGTGTCACAATTAGTATCTTGATTTATATTTGGTTGTGTTTGGATGCCTAATGTAACAGAGCGAATTGCACTAGATTGATGTGCAGTTTTTTTAATATAGATTTTGTTTCAATTTTGTAAATGTATAACAAGTTCGGATAGATTCTTTTCTTTTTTCTTTTTTTTTTTTTTTGCACAGTGAGTTAGCTTTTCTGCCCCAGCCTGATCATATAATAACTCAGACCCATTATATGCTACAGTTCCAGTTAAACTATAAGCTAGCTGACTAATTTCAAAAGTTCTGCCAGTTTTCTCTTCACAGAGTGAATATAAAGTCGAGTGTTCAAGTGCTCAAGGCAGTATCAAAAAATGGTATGGCCCACTGTAGGGGTGTCAGAGTGTACATTACTTGTGTTAGAGAAACATATTTTAGTGTTACTATAAAAATATTTACTGTGTCACAATTGTAACTGTTTGAGTTATAATAATCCCAACTTTTCTCTTACAAATGTATTAATTTGTTTGAATTAGGGGTCGTAACGCCACTATAATTTAACCTGATGCATATTTTCATTTCCGAAACCCGATCCAAAGAACGTCCAATCACAAAGCGACATGAAAATTAACATCCAATCATGGCAGCCAGTGAGATTTTGTGGGCGGGATAAATCCGTTCTATCCCCTGTGAGTGGAGAAAGAAGAAGAAGATGCACAGAATTAGTGCTACAAAAGCCGGTGTTGCCAGATTGGACGTCTAACCTCGAAAGTGGGTTGTTTGTATTTGTATTAGACTGTAAACATGGCGTTTCGTTGGTAGAGAGAACAATACCAAGCGTATCGGTTGTGAAGGTTTCCATTTGGTCTGGATTGCAGTCTAAATACTCCAACACTTAACACAATCTGGCAACCTCGGTACACGGAGGGTAGAGCAAACCAAGCGGGTGCTGTGATCCACACGACTTCATCTCACGCACAAGCGCACACACACACCGTAACCGGAGACGCATTGGGCAATGAGAGTGAAGCAGGGGGCCGAGGGAGGACTGCCGTGCACCACAGAGGAGGAGCTGCTCAAAAAGCCCGTGATAACGCCGGAGGATGTTCTCGGCCTTCAGAGGATCACTGACAGTAAGTGGCTACTGAAATAAATAACCCCAATCTCCTTCTTGGGGTCGGAGTCTTAAGTTCAGCAGCAGTTTACAACGCTTATTTCAAGAGTTAAACACGTAGGAGTGTGTCAACTTTAGCTATCGCTTTGCGTAAACAAACCGTTCAACTGTCAAGCTTCTCAAACAGCCTTTAAACTCGACCTACGGAAGTGACGTCAGACATCTGACCCAAACAATTCAACAGTTCTCAGTTACGTCATACTATTAGTAAATACTCATTCTCTTACAAATGAACATTTGAATCTTTTTTTTCTCCAAATGACCGTCTAAAAGAAGGTAAATCCTGAAGTATGTCTTAAATTATCCTCAACATTAAGTTTCTTAGGTTAAAAAAAAAAAATACTAAAAGTACCCTAAAAGCAGAAGTGCAGAATTTACTTGCTGCGATTTACATGCCTAGTTATCAGTACATCTAGGCAGAAAGAAAAGACTAATCATAACACGAGAGATGAAAATGCCAGCAGTAATTTCGGCACCATACGGTGTAAATCAGTGAAGTTGTTCATTAGTATACAGTAAGTAATTACAGTAAGTCAGAATACTCTACACGACTCTATACAGCGTTTTAAGTAGGCGATTACAAACCTTAGAAGTGCTCAACTTACAGTTAATACCCCTTAAACATCTAAGCATGTGCACACTGGGTTGAAGATAACCTGACATTTCTAAGTCATTTCTAATGACACAGCAGTTGGGTTTAGTTTTGACCTGCAGATGCTTATTAAACCACAAGGCACACAGCAATTGCATTTAAGAAACCACATGACTGGTTCCAGTTTTAACTGGTGTTAAACTCTCTACTGCAGATAAGCTAATGACTCGGCAATCCTGCTGTGTATAGCACTGAGCAGACAATACAAGTCCCAGGTCGGATTTGTCTTGTAATTATACACAACACTAAATGCTTCACTGTTCACTGAAGACGTCGGTGTTGTAGTAAAAAAAAAAAGAAGAAGTCCAACGGGGCATATATTAACACTGGTGGTTTGGATAAGAAGATAAAACACTATGTTCATGTTCTTGGGGATGTAGTGACAAATCACAATATTCTTTAATATTGGTTATATCACTGTTGGATCGCAAAAGAGATCCTCGACTTGAATCAGTAGGAAATCCCACTTGATCCTCTGTGCTGTTCTGGATATCCTCTCTCTCTTCAGAGGGAAGAGTCAAGGATGACACACACACACACACACACACACACATGTATGATTAAGTCCTCGGTTCTTCATTTCATGTTTATAATTCAAAAGATTATAGTAAATGTAGAATAAAAGATGCATGTGTTTGCTCGTGATTGGTACATAACAAACAAGGGAATCATACTGGATTGGCTGCTTATGATCAGTTCAGTAAACATATGGGAATCTGGCCAATAAAATTAGCTAGACTGGTCAGACTGTGTGTATGGATAATAAGTGATAAGCTCGAGATGAAGGACAATCATGTACAACGAGGTGGTACATGTGATGAGAATGTGACGTGCTCGTGAACATGACCAATAGCGGTACGGGAGATGTGGTGTGCTTTATCTAAAACTTAACAGTCACTTCAAAGAGTAAATTCCAAATTAGCTTTATGCAGCCATTATTCTTCTCTCAGAGGGAGTAAAAATAAAACTTTACCATATAAATACCGTAAACATAATGTGAACCCTTTTCTAGCACGTTAGCCAACATATTTGTACACATTATTAAGTAACTTCAGTCCTGAGCTTGGGTTACTGTCTGTCTGTGTTAAGTTTTGTTTGAGTGACCGGTTTCCTCCAGGTTTTCTCGGTTTCATTCCACCTTGAACGCTTTAAATGCTTTGTCACCTGATGCTGCAAATATTATGAGGAACTGAGATTCCGTAATCTGGACTCTAGTGAACCGTGAATAATCTTCGTAAAAAAATCTGTAGAATTCTCTAGGAGAAATTTCGCATTAGTAAGTGTTTCCTCATATTTTGAAGTCTCATTATGCAAACACTTTCTACCCTATTTGCTTTGGCTTTTAGCCCAAGATTAAGTAAAGAAGTTGTAATTCCAAGGCTCAGCATATGAGTAATGAGCTGCTTAGAAGATCAGGATCAGACTGCGCACAAAATCAGTTTAGACACAATCTCACTTGCCGTACAAGCATGTGCTACATTTCACCTCCATACAGACGCTGCACACACATTTAACTACTTCGTAAATATCGGAATGACCATCTTACCTGCAGTCAAGTCCATATGTATTTTTACAGAGACACAATTTTCATATTTTTCCCCTCTTGTACACCATCACAACGGATTTCAAATAAAGCCATCAAGATGTCATTGAAGTGTAGCATTTCAGTGTTAATCTCAATTCAAAGTTCAATATTGTATTAATCATTGAAGAATTACAGCCATTTGTTTTCCACAGTCCCTCCATTTTCACTGGCTCAGAAGTAACAGGACAAACTAGCAATTTCCCAGGCTTGTCATTGTTCAAATACTTATGGACCTACATGAAATGACTTTTTACTTGAGGAGTTTTTTTCTGGTGTTTCTATCTATTTATTAGATTTATTCTATCTATATATCTATTTTATCTATTTGTTTATTTTATTTATTTATTTTTTGGCAGATAATGTTTATATCTGCGTTATAGCTATTAGAATTTCCCGAAGCTTGTTGGCAACAAGATTGAAACTACATTTAATTCACTTGGAGCAGAGATTAATATGGATATCGTTTGACCTGATCTCAGTGTTGTGCTGTTGGTTCTATAGTCAGAGCAACATATTGGCCACCAGAGGACCAGGCTTTGGTCTCTATGCATATACTATGGAAAATGTTGTGCATCACTGTTATTAAGGTGCACCACATGCTCATATGGTTTTATATTGTGTATTGTTAGTTAGGTATGATTTCAAATGGGTGACAAATTAAAAAGAAAACAAATTGAATAAAATAAATGAAAAAGAAAAGCCATTGGTTTTATTGGGCCAATCGATCCTACAAGTCTCAATTGGAGGTTTGATGATGGTGATGGAGAGTGCTGTCTATTAAGGCGCATAGAAAGTTCCCATAGGGTTGAGCTTTCAATTGGACTGCGAAGGTCATAACATATGCATGTTATTTTCATCCTCATCAAACCGTTCAGCGACCCTCGTGTCCCGTGGAAGGGGGTGTGGTCATCCTGGAAGTAACTACTCCCATCAAGATACAAATATTTATCATAGGATATACTGTAGGTGAGCAGTGAGAAGAACGTTTGAATTGATTTGCAGTGACTCTTTCCTCTAAGACGAAACGTGGACATGAACCATGGCAGCAAAATCACCCTAAACTTCAATCGGCATATGCTAATTAAAGCTTTAATTCAGTATCTTTTCTTTATAGCTGAGAAACTGAGTGTACGATGTGTCATTGCAAGCTTTTTATGATTCTCTGCTAATGAAGGTTGGAGGTTCAAATCCTACAAATGCCAGAGAGTTACTTTTGAAACCGTCAAAAAGCCTGACTGCTCTTTTCTTGTGTTAGATTTTGCCTCAGGTGCTTTGCTTAAAGTTTTAGCCACCTTTGCGTAAAAGCATATGTCAAATTTATAAAATAAATAAATAAAAAGAAAATTATTGTCTTTTCTTTTCGATTAAGAATAAAAAGTTTCTTTTCTTTAGAAGACAAGTGGTGAGGTTTTATGTCCCTTTCAGAATCCGACTGTGAGAGTGTGCTGCTTCGTTTCACCACAGAAACAGGCCCTGAAGGTTTTACCGTGATGAGAAACAGGAGTTCACGTAGCCTTTCCTTCCTGTAGGTCGAACCTGCAGCTCGTGTTTTCACCACATTACCACTAAAGACAAATAGCAATGAAAACAACTTGCTGCTTTAATTAGTACATCTTTAGAAAATAGATTGCATCTAGCACACAGGTTCCCAATACTAGCCTTGGAGTACTTTCAGGTCCTGAACGTTTTAGTGTTTACTCTGCTCGAATGCACCTGGTGCAGTTAATCATGTAATTAGCAGCACTTCCTGAGTTGAAGTAGGTGTGTTCGATTAGAATCACTGAAATGAAATGTGCAGGACCTGGGAGTACTTCAAGCTCAGGGTTGGGAAGCCTAAAGAGTTCTTCAGTTCATTGCTCAACAGGTGTTTGTTTTTTAAAAATGGTTCCAAATAAAACCCTTTAGGAAGTTAGACTTGTTAATCATCCAAGTAAGTTTGACTTCTGGGAGAATTCTCAAATCTGATTGGTCAGAGGGTGTTGGTTATGTAGCTGTAACAGCAATTCTGACCGTGGTTCTGGCTGTAATGCAGATCACAGGTTGTTAATTATACTCATTCTGATATCATTTCTGTAGGAAGAACTCAGTAATAGGAACTTGTATCTGGACATACCACATAATCTAAAGATAAGAAAAAAAAATTACAGATGTGTCTCTTTATTTAATAACGAATGTTTAATCAAAGACTCACCCAAGATGTCACCACTGCATGACATTCTGTATGTTTTCTGTGACGGGAAAGTCTTCCAGACAGAGCTTTCTTGGTGCCAGGGTTTTAACCTTAACTTTATAAATGATAAAAAAATATATACTATTTTTAAAAAAGTATGCGCAATTCATGATTTTAATCAAAGAAAATTGTAATCGTTATGAAACCGTATCGCACCCAATCATAGTTTATTTTATATAACCGTCATGTTTTATTTATCACACAAAGGTCATGTATGACAGCCGCATAAAACAGACGCTGAAAGTTTTGTTTGCTTGCATCACGAACATAGCCTGTGTCATTATCATGTACTTTAAAAGTGGTCAGCTGGCATCCTACTCCAATTCAACGAATAGAATAGTGTTTCTCCGCTGTCGTAAATAAAGGGATGTGTGAAGAAAAAGAATGAGTGACTGCCTGACATTATCCTGCCTCCGGTGATTGTTGCTGATTGAGTCATGAGCGAAGCGAGACATGCAGTTTGTTTTTACACAACCGCTATGATTAAACTAATGCCACATTCTTTTATTTCACTGCGTAAATCAGTTAGACAGCTCCTTGAGAAATGTGATTAGAACAAATGGTTAGATCACAGTCATTTAAAGCCACCTGTCTAGAAAACATGGACTACTTTTGATTGGATGTCTGTGTTGTGGCAGAGCCTGCTGGACAGGAGCCTGAGATTAATGCAGAACGCTTTCTTCATTCATTTATTGGAGTAAAATGTCTGTATTAAATGCTAGACAAAGAGCAGGTTAGCAAAGGAAGAAAGGATGTACTATCTATCCAGTGCTGAATCATCAGTTTTGCCAGTCCAAAAAAAATAAACAGAAGAGCTCCCATATCTAGGAGATGAGGAATGAGGAAATGGGCTTATCTTTTTATTAGAAGACGTACTGTATTTTTTTTTTTTAAGATGAGGTTTACGAAAAAATATGGCGTCTGATATTTTCAGGTAGCATCTATATAAAAGTGATTCATACGAGAAAGTTGCATAAAATAAAATATTTGGTGTTAAAAAAATAAAAAATAAAAAAAACAGGTTTTAATGTCACAAAAATGAGCAACCGTGCTTTAGCTGTTAGTCCCATGGTATCGGGTTCATGAGGTGATCTCACGGTATCCATATCGTGTAGCCAAATTGCTATGCACACATTCAGGCAAGCAAGGGCAAGATTACTGAGCTTTAAAAACAATTATAGACACCTTTAACTGACCCCTAAAATGTATTGGAAGCGCATGTAGGAAAGGATAACTACAGCAATAGGCCTCTTTTTGGCAGAAGGGTTGGTTGGAGAATATATACAGTATATGTACGTATATGGTACCTTGTGTTTTGCTTATAGATGATGGTTTACCTGAAACATAATGTGGCTGTAAAAGCACTTGGACTGGTATCAGAAGCCATGTTGCTAGGTGACTGTATTATAGGAAATGAAGTGTGGCTGCTGTCAGCATCTGAGGGCCAGCCAGACGGTAATAAACACCCAGACGTCTTGCATCTTGCCTCGTTCTGTCTGAACAGTACACATTGGGACAACACGGCAAAGACAAACGTCCGTCTAGAAAAACCGACACGTCCTCTTGAGTTACCTCCGGATAATATCTATAGACCTGTATTATTGCATGTGATGAAGTAAATATAATATTTCTCTGCAAAATGAGTAATTCCACATGCCATGAAGGTAAGGCGTTTACATTTAAATTTCCATTCGTTTTAATTTGAAGTATTAAACGAAAATAAACATGGTTATGTTTATTTCTAAGGAAATATATGCAGGAGTTTCCTAATGACAAAAATATATGGCGTTTAAATATAGTGCCTTAATTGTGGACGCAACATCAGGTTTCCATGAATGTCCAGGTAAGAAATGCAGGCGTTTACATTCATGGTAAAATATATACTGCTTAAAGGTGAGCAGTCTTTAAGGGGATCTGATCGATCATCTCGGGTGTTGGCTGTTGACTTGTGAAACAAGGTTGTTCTTGTTTCCTTGCAGTTCCGTACATAGGATGCGACTTTGCAAAGTTACACTTTGCATAACTTCTTTAAAACATCTTCGAGTAATGCATGTCAATAGCATAACTGTGTAGGCCACCTATTTTAATTGGAAGCAGGTGAAGAATTTTATCAATCCTGGCTAGACGAATAATTTGACCTTTAAATGTGCAGGGGAAAAAATGATCATCTGGCCACCTTAATGAGGATTCGTGAAAATGGTCTGTTTATTGTGACCATAGTGTGTGTGTGTGTGTGTGTGTGTGTGTGTGTGTGTGTGTGTGTGTGTGTGTGTGTGTGTGTGTGTGTGTG
>JAQQZR010000003.1:7437397-7466799 GCA_030068235.1 Notoglanidium macrostoma
TTTGTTCTCTTATTGTGTGTGTGTGTGTGTGTGTGTGTGTGTGTGTGTGTGTGTGTGTGTGTGTGTGTGTGTGTGTGTGGTGTAAATATAATATATAAATAAATATATACTTATGTTTTTCGTTAGTGATCAATTTGTCAGAAAGAATTGATTCAAATCATAAAATGTGCTGTAAGGGCCGATTTATGAACTAAGATTGTATCATTTTTGTCTAAATGCATATTTATTTTGTGTTTACTGTATATACAATTGGCTAAATGGATTAGCAGGTGTTCCTCGTAAAATGTCCGGTTTATTTGTACTCCAATGCATTTCATCTTTTTGTTTTAGACCTGCTTTTGGCTCCGTGTACACTGACTCATCCCCTTGACTCAGCTTAAGTGGTGCCACGTAATTTCCTAACTAGAAAGATCATTTTCAAAACATTTAGACGAGGTCTGCGTTCATAATGGAAACTAGAGCAAACGTGTATGAGCAACAGTGGATAGCTTCTTTGTGTTTTACATCTTCGTGCTTGATTGTGGGGGGGGGTTTCCCTGCCAGTTTGCTCCTGGTCTGAGCTTCACTTTTGTCAAAATAAAGACAAAAACCTAACCGCAGCGTTTGAAAGATGAAAAATGAACAAGCCAATTATTACTACACAAATCATCTCCAGAGGAAATAAATCACTCTGTCTTGTCATGTAAGGCAGCTGCTCTGAAGACTGATGAAAAGCCTCGGTTGCCATAGAAACATGTCATGCCCATAACAGTTGTCATGGATATTGATGATGAGTTGATTTACAAGTGTGTTAAGACCAAATCCACAAGACTTGAATGGGGAAATTGTTCAGTCTTATTTGTTCATCTGGTGGTTGGGTTCCATCATCAGTACACACAGACTTCAGAGAATAGGCTTTTGGAAATGCATAACTTCCATTAGTTATGTGACAGATTTTGCAGATTAGTACAACTCGCTGAACATTACTGATCATTATTACTGAGACTGGTACTCTAGCACTTTATAGAGTGGGCTTTCAAGCTGTCTGCATTCGGAGACTTCTTCCTTCGTGCAAATTAACAGACCTCCTTATGACTACAGTATGTGGTGCACAGCCGTTTTATAAATACAACAGTTTACATCTTCAGCACATTAGACACATTTGTACAAATTAGGTTTATTTTGCAGGTAGTACACCTTCATATTCCTGTAACCTGCCTGCCAGAAAACCCAAACCAGTTACGCCAACTTAAAATTTAGATTCAAAACACTTTGTATGCTGTTATTGGCCTTTTCTTTGTTTTGTTTTGTTTTGTTTGGTAGTTTTGCTTTGAATAAAATAAAAATTAAGAAATGGTCACTATCCTAAAAGAAGCATATTATTGAGACTGGCTTCTTAATAAAACCCATTCAGTTCAATCAACAGTCAGTTAGGCTTATGGCTATAAATAATAACAATCTTTGAGCGAAGTTTAATTTTCTTATCTGTCATTTAAGAGACAGTAAAGTTATAATGGGTCATAAAACAAATAATAAAATCATGGTCACGCTTCTTGTTTCATCTTGTTTGCTAGAAGGTTCCAGAGTGATACAACGGCAAACTGTTCACCATATTGACTGAAAATTGCAAGTTTGAATCTCGCCGATGCCTCAGCCATTCATGATCGGCCGGGACTCTAGAGAGAGTAACACTAGCCAGTCGTGGGCGTCCGTGAGCTCATGTATGTGTAAGAAGGCAGATCGCGCAGATAATGTGTTCAGCTATGACTCGGCATAGTTTGAAAAGATACAGCTGCTTTACTTCACCTGCCTCAGAGGAAGCACGTATTAGCCTTCACCCGTCCATGGTTGGTGGCTGTCGTACAATATGATAGAGCTGGCTGGTGGGTGGGAACTGGCAAATTGGGACCAAATTGAGGAGAAAATGTGGGGAAAAGATGATTAATGAGGCAATTTGACACTAATAGCACTATTCTGTCCTAGACATCGTGCTACCAGTAGATTACTGAATTGTTTAGGATGCATCAGATTGTTCAACCTCAGTTCCTGCTAGCGGTGAATCAGCATTTCCGAATGCAAGGTTTTGCACCTAGCAAGTGGGTGAAACCTCACCAAGGCATGGAGGCTGATGAAAAGGAGGTTTCACTTTTTGCATCACCTTTGGCTTGGACTCTATCAGAATAAATTATTGCTTTGATCATCGAGCCAATTTCGAGGATGCAGGGTTTTGAATGAGTAATACTGCTAATACTAATTCTAAGATGCTTTCCATAACTGCTCAGTTTTTTTTTGGCTAAATTTGGTTAATTACAACAGTCAAAGACCTGTTTAAAGCCATTAGCTTGTTTAGTGCCGTCTTTTTCAACCCAGCTCTCTCAGGAGGCTGAAAGCCATACATAGCGTGTAATGGTATAAAGCCTGCTCTTTCTTGGAGAGTATAATGCAAGCAGTGGTTCGATTACTGTGCCATTGGATTGTCATTCAAATGGTCAGGGTCATCACACTGCTAATTCCCCAAACACTGTGCTCATCTGCATCTAGTTGCACTTGAGATGAAAGTGGAGGTGTTGACTGGGGACTTTGTCATGCATAGAAATGCCTCAAAACAACTTGAATAATCTAACATCACTTTCATGCTAGCAGAGTGTGCTATTTCTAGCATCCCCCTATCTGACCCATGTGGAGAATATAAGCTTCTTAGGTGTAATCCAGCCTCAAAGGGAGAGCTGACAAGAGCAGACACGCATGTCCTGGGAGTCTGGCACATCAAAATGAGTCGCTTGTCATTTTCCTGACTTTGTAATAGGATTCGGATATGAAGAGAATGGAGCAATGCTCAATATATGGTACAAGTGTGACATTTTTAAATTCTTTGTAGTAATCAGATGACACCATCCTGTGGAACGTTGGACCTGAAGGGGGAATTCACCCTGGATGGGATCCCGGGCCGTTCCAGGGCACCATCCACACAGTCATTCACATACTCATTCACACCTAGGGGCGATTTGGAGTACACCTACCAGCATGTGTTTTGGGTGGTGGGAAAACTAGAGAACAAGGGACGTGAGGAAACACTATCTTAGTATCAATCTGTTCCTCGCTGTCACGGATTAAACTTCACACTTTTTGAAAGAATATTAATCTAGTACCCTTAAGGGTCTTTGGTTGATCCACGGAAGTTGTGTCTTGGGGTCTATGTAGAATCCTACAGCATTTTAGTTTAGTTGGTTAAGAAATATCATCTGGGAGCCTTTAAGGAACCCTTGGAGAACCCTTTTTCTAAGAGTAGTATCTGAAGGCATTCATTTTGACTCCATTTGAGAGCTCATGTCAAGTGAAACATAAAATCTCAGAACAAATTTGTTCTCTAAACTCCTTTTAAGGGTTCTTTAGTTCTGTCGTTCAGGGGGAACCTTTAAGATTTCTATTTCTAGAACCGTACAACCAAGTGTTTCTCTTTAAGAAAGATTACAAGTGGAACCCATTTGGAAAGCTGGAATGGTTAACCATTGAAAGAAAGCGGTGATGAACCGTTTTTAAGTGCATGGAGAACATCGAAAGATCCACATTTGAGGAAATGTACTTGATGTATTCAAGACATTGCATTTAAAGGTGTGGATCATCAACAAAACAAATGAATTCCTGTTATCACTTAAGTTCTAGCAGCTATACGGAGTCATCCCCTCACCAGTTACTGAGCAAACAGATGGTCCTTCTGTCCAGTCAGGTTTGAGAATTCAAAAGTGCTATGGTTTAAATCGGTATAAACCATTTTGTCCATTTGATAACTCGCATGAGCCAGATACTGTCAGCTTTAACATTTCTAAGACCTCATCACAACAGATTTAGTGACACAAGGACCAGTGTCGCACAGTGATGCATACTAACACTTACATGAGTAATAATCTACTTAATAAATTACTTGACAAGAATCTTTTGAGTTTCCAGTAATGACCTGAAATATGTCAACAATGTTCCATGTTTTACTACCTAAAGAAAGTCATTATACCTCATGTCAATTTCCTACACAGATTACCTGTGTAGTCCAGAGGCTAATGTCTACAAGATCGAGTTCACCAGGTTCAAGATCCGCGACATGGAGACGGGGGCAGTTCTTTTTGAGATCACAAAGCCACCTGCTCTGGGTGAGTCCTCACTGTGACCCCCATCTCCGTTCGTCTCCTTATTCTACCCACAAGACATAGACACTGTGAAACACTTACACTGATTTCCATTTAGATACAGTGCTTTATAAGCACACTTCAGAATCACAGGCTGTAATATCACCTCCTTTGTGCAACACAGAGAGCGCAGAGGACCGAAGAAAGGACCTTGACCCCAACGCCGGGCGCTTTGTGCGCTACCAGTTCACGCCAGCTTTTCTGCGGCTGCGACAAGTCGGAGCTACGTAAGTACAAGGCACGGAAACATATCATCACAACACAATACCTCTAGATGACCCTATTATGAACCCACACTGTGTGCTGCCCATTGTGTCACGCTTCAGCGGTTCATTCGTCTGATTAAACCCAAAGAGAGTGCAGGCATTAAAGAAATACCCAATCCGGCTATAAAGGTCGCTTGCTGCTATTTGTCACTAAACGGCAGTTGATTTCTGTGCAATTTGATCAATTCATTCCTAAAAATTCAGCCAATACAACAGAAATCAGCAGTTCGTACTGTTTACGATTTAATACAGTGGTGACCACTAATATAAAGAAAACACTCGGATAAACGAAGGCTGCATTGTCTAATTTAAGTCGGAGAAATATGTTCATGAAATTAAATCCCATGTCTCAGCACATGGCCAATAAAAATCTTGCCTGAAGAGTAACTTGCCTGCCCCTACCACTACAGGGTGGAGTTCACAGTAGGAGACATTCCCATTAACAACTTCCGCATGATCGAGAGGCACTACTTCCGAGGACGGCTACTGAAGAGCTTCGACTTTGAGTTTGGTTTCTGTATCCCCAGCAGCAAGAACACCTGCGAGCACATCTATGAATTCCCTCCCCTCTCCGAGGAGCTCAGTAAGTGCCCTTATACCCCCTTAGCTATTTACCTATCCTTATTAGGCCATGTTCTCAGAAATCTTAATGCTGAAAGTATCTTCTAAACGGCTGATTGGGGTAAAACTCTTGTGAATACTACAGTAATTGTCGTAGTGCACGCATACCTCGCCATTTGCCGAAGTGAATTGAGTTTGCCATTTTACCACCCGGACCACTGTCAATTAAGCAATATCACACGAGAGGAAGTGCTGTTGTACTGAATCTCAGCACGGCTGTGATTTGGGCGCAGGCTTAGTTACGGAGATAATTACATCCAATAAGTACAACAGCTGGAGTGTGATATTATACAACAGTTCTATAAACCCGATATCGATATAGAGTAAGTGACGTTTCAGACACAATATGACCAAACCAAGTTTATTTTGCTTCATGAGCAGAAATAGATCCTGAAGAAGCCATGCTTACTTTAAAGCAATACCTCATTTCTTCCTTTTCATCCTCATCTGATGACCTTTCGTGTTTTGTCAGAAGTTATATTCCTGAAAAGTATCATTTGCCATGTCCGCTGATGTCATTAACACTACTGTAGTAATCGTTTCAAAGGTAAGCGGCGCGATCCAAGAGGTGAAACGTCCCAGGGTTGTTGGTGCAGAATATCAGCACTTTTGGAATGCTGCTTGCGCAGTCAAATTAGTGAACAGTTATATAAAATACATTAATTATGAAACACTGTTATTTGTACCAATGAAGTCAGCTTATTTTTCTGTTGGACAAAGTTTGGTGCCGATAGTTTTTGTGTGCTTTTTATTTAACCCATTTCATACAGTGCTGTGTGGAAGCACGTTCGCTTACAATTATTAATCAATTATTGTTCACAATTATGAATGAATTGATTTCATGTATCAGAAATCTGACTCAACCTTGCGAAGTAATACATCAACTCTTTAATAATAATAAAATAGCTTTACAAATGTGATCTAAATTAGTAATAACACTTATTCCTTATTAAATTCAAATGTTGTAGGGTCTCAGACCGACACGGTTTTTAAACAGGCTCATAAGAATTAGAAAGATTAACTGGGTAGATTCTTGAATAGCTTGTTAAACATCAGGGGTTGAGGATCAGAATGTGAATGTGCTGCTGGTCAATGTAGATGTCTGATAACCGATGTCTTCCTCACTTTGTTTTGTAGTGAATGAGATGATCCAGTACCCATATGAGACCCAGTCGGACAGCTTTTACTTTGTGGACAACAAGCTGGTGATGCACAATAAAGCAGATTACTCCTACAGCGGCAGCCCATAGGGGCTTTATTAGAAGCATGGACTGATGCGTTAAGGCTCCCAATCCAGTTTTGGAATATTTATTTGGCAAAAAAAACACCCCAACCTCAGGGTTTGTATGTAAGTCTGTGTGTGTGTGTGTGTGTGTGTGTGTGTGTGTGTGTGTGCGCGTGTGTCAGAGATTCAGAAAAGACAATTCTACACTGAAAGTGGGTCCTACTGAGCCCTCATATTGTGTTATTCTTAGAATAGTTTCTTTATGCTTTTTGCCTATAACGGAGTGTGTGTCTGCATGTATGTGAGTGTATAGTTGTGTATACATTCATACATAATTCATAATAGACTGCATGGTGTGTTTTTTGTTTGTGCTCTTGTGCATTTTGTGTAAAATCTTCAGCATTCATTCTCTCAACATCCACTCTTTACTTCAGTTTTGTAGTAGGGATGCACTGATACCATTCTTTTTTTCACAGTTTAAGTACATGTCTTTTTGGTACTCGTCAATAATGATCCCGAAACGAGGAACCTACTTGGTGTACCCATTTAGCTCTGTTTGTTTCCCCTGTTTAAAGAGAGCAGGGTTTGGTTCACTTCCAGAGCTTCTGTAGGCCACAGATGTAAATAAAGTGTGTTTCGTTGTCTTCATTGCATCTAAATCCCTCATTGTCACCAATCGAGGTCCTTAATAGAGCTGTTATTTTCACTCGCTTAGCATTGTCTGTAAACAAGTTTCTTCTCACCTAGCTAGCATTTTTGCTAGGCTAAAGTCGCAAAGTATCAGAAGTTGGCACTGGGTCATTTTTAGAATGGTGAATACGAGTAAATGAGCCCGTTATTGGAGCAGTCCTTGGTATCAGTACATCCCTAGTATATATAGTTTTGAGTCATCATGTAGAACATTCCAAATAATATTCAAAAGTCAGACTTTTCTTATTGTGTATTTTTGGACATTTTATGGTCATTATACTTGAGGTGCGCGAGTGCGCTAGATATTGAGGACCAAAACACACATTTTAACCAACAGAGTGGGGACATTTTTGGGAAGTGAGGACATTTTGGCTGGTCCTCACTTCTTCAAAGGGTTGTTTTAGGGTTAAGACTTGGTTTTAGGGTTCAGGTTAGATCTGGGTTTAGGTTAGGGTTGGGATTGGGGTTAGGCATTTAGTTGTAATGGTTAGGGGAAGTGAATAGGGAATGCATTATTTCAGTGAGTGTCCTCATAAAGATAGAAGTACATGTGTCTGAGAGGCGTGTGCGCATGAGCTCTATGTGCAATTACTGACAGAGGTGAAGGGGTTTAACCCACTGCCCTTAGACATGGTTTTGTTTGTTTGTTTGTTTGTTTAATTAAACATGGTTTAATTGTTTTTTTGCTCTTTGTCTTAAGTATATTTTAATAGCCATGTAAAAAAAAAATCCAGAGAGAGATCTATATTGTGTTGATTAGTTTACACAACACAGTGATTGTGTTTATTAATGTCATCATTGTTGACTCTATATTCTTGAAATAAATATGGTTTCTTTATTTAAAGTTCCACACCACTGAGAAATAATCATTTTTCATCTCAACAAGGAGAGCAGGGAAGAGCTCGCTCACTGTCTTTCAATTTTCCCCTTATTATCAGATAAATTTGTCTAGTGCCCTGGTTAATAGCTCTTGCGCAACGGACAATTTCCTATTAAAAAATATGAACCAATTTCTAATGAGGTATCCCAATGGCATGTATTCTCATAAAATATACAAGAGCCCACAGATTCTGCTGTTGTTGACATGCACACTGTTGGTACATGCTGTGCCCCTGCAAGTGATTTGGCAGCATTTGCCATATCAGAGGAGCTCTTTACTGCCACCCAGTGCTATAAACAGGTACTGGAATAAACTCCAAATCCAGGAAATAAAATCTTTTCCTGGATTAATATCAACATTTACCCATCCGTTATCTACACAGCTCATGCGTTAAGGGTTGCAGGGAAGCTGAAGCCAATCAGGCAAGAGGTAAGGTACACTCTGGGCAGGTGGCTAACAGGGCTAACACAGAGAAAAACAGCCATTCACACTCATTTTACATTTACGGCATTTGGCAGACGTCCTTATCCAGAGAGACTTACATAAGTGCTTTGACGTCTCTATCAGTAAATATATCCTGAAACTGGCTCACTAGGACCTGGGCTAGGAATACACACTCATACCTATGGGCAACTTGGAGTAGCTAGATGACATGATATGCATGTCTTTGGGAGAAAAGACTCACACAGGCCCGGGAAGAACATGCAATATCCACACAGGAAGGCCACAGGCGGCCGGCAGGTTCAAACCCAGAACCTTCTTTCTGTGAAGTGACGGTGCTAAACACTGCACTGCTGTTGATAAAATGATAGAGGGATGTAAATGAAAGGTTTGATAAATGGCTTATTTGAGGTTTAAACTACAAAGATAAAGGTTTAAAGGTTAGGCAGAAATTTCTGCTGTCAGATAAGAAATCACAGCTAATCAAGTCGGTGCGAAATGTAAAAGTTTAGGCAAAAACATAACTAATATCTTTTACTTCAGTGTCGACTACAACTAACGATATTTAACAGCATCAATGACACCCTGAAAAAGCTTTATTTCACACAGCATTTAGATAATGCAAAATGGTTATACTCTTTTAAAAAAAAAAAAAAAAAAAAAAAATTTTTTTTTAATCATAAAATTAAAGTCAAAATTTTCAGTCCCACAGTGTATCAGCATACAATTGCACTGACACTGACTGATTATGAAGTTTAGTGTAGAACAGGCTTTTGTAATGAAAACACTTCAAAGCAGGGCAATCGCCGTGTTTGTCATGGTGGAATGGAGACCTGACATGCTGTCTGTGAAGTCACTTGAACACAGTCCAGTGATGTAGAGATCAGAAACGCTCGCCGGCAGCGCTGCTTCTGAGCCCGTTATGTTCACCTCCCCACTTCCTGAGCCATAGAGCTTACCACAATCCCCAACATGATCAGGGCTGAGCTGGTCACATGTGGTGGTCATGTCCATGATCGTCAGAGGGTCTGAAGTCAAACTGTCATTCCTGAGCTCCTCCCAGAGACAACCTGCAGAGAGTGATATGATGTGTCACATTGTATATTAATGAACTTAATAGAGATAAGATCATAAACTTTGACCTTCAGTAGTTCCTGAGAAGAATAAAGAAATACAATTGTTCTGTATTTTTATTTTTTTTTTCCAATTTATACTTCCTCACCTTCTAGATGTTTCTTCCCTAACAGGTATCTAGTACTATTCTTCACATAGTTAAGGCTTCCTTTGGAGAATTTCTGAAGGCTCCACGAAAACAGTAATTTGTAGGATTTTACATTTTACCTGCACACCCAGAACCTTTAAACATTCTAGATTTAATCAAGAGTGTATGTTCTCAGTGAGTATGGCATGACTAAGAACTGAACTTGCAGGTCCTGATGGTAAGGAGAACACTAGTCGTGTAGAACATGCAAGACTGGATATGAAGTATAATTCACAAGACAGCAAGTTCGTATTGTTGTGAAACGCTCAAGCTGAGACATTAGTTAGCTAATTAGCAGCAGGGCACCAGTGGAACTGTATCACCTCTTTGTTGAGAGAGTTCTCTTCCTGTTTCTGAACATTTGTTTTGGTCAAGCAAAGGCTACTTATAACATTTTTGCTTTGTAGAAAAACATATTTCTACGATACGAAGGAAGTATTCGGATTATGTATGCGTCAGTGGTTCCGGCAGGATTTCACTGCATCATCATTTACTGCTATGTCACAAACCGACACATCACGTTAATCCAATGGTTCAAATTCCCACTGGAGCCATGGCAAAGGATTATTGCTAATGTTACTAAGTCAAAAAAAGATAGAGTAATGTTTCTACTTTACCATTCGCTTCCATTCCCATACGACAACATTACAGCATAATAGCAGTAAATAAATAGTTTTCAGTGTGAGAGTGAATGGAGTAATAGGCTCATCCCTGTTTCTGTTCAAATTTAGTTCATGTGGACTCTACAGATACAATGTTCTTGAGATAGGCTGGTTTCATGACTGTTTATTAAGTGGACTATCCAAACATTTAAAGTACTACTAAACATTGTACCATATTTTAGCGGCCCACTGCATTTGGAAGTAATGTGAGGGTTTTTTTTTTTTTTTTTCATTTATTCATCTTCAGTAATAATTGTATCTTAGTCAGTGTAGACGCAGGTGGGAGGAAATGAGAGTAACCCTTAAAGACAGACGGAGAATGTAAAACCCTGTAAAGACAGGAACTGAAGGTGAGGATCACACTTCTGCACAATTATGCTGCCTTTATAATCTTTTTGTGATATCATTAGTAATACCATTGTCAGTGATTTTCATATAATAATATATTGTCATATCCCTATAAAAACATTCAAATGAAAATATTTTATCACCAAGTCCAAAGATTTCCTGTATAGTAAGTTTTTGTCTGTCTGACTTCCTACCATGGAGTTGCAGGTCTGTTAGGCTTGGAGTGAGCATGTCTATGTCGTTACTCAGCTCCCCCTCCATGAGGAGCTCCTGCATGCTTCCCAAAACACTGTGGCTGGTCTGTAGAGCAGAGCTGTACCTCGGCGGTGTGTGTGCAGGTAAGGGTGAGTCCAGGCTGCCATTCCTAGGTGGCAGCTGTGTGCTGGGCTGCTGGGGCATGGAGGGGTAGAATGAGAAGGATGTGGGGCTAGAGGGCATGTATGGGAGCTGCTGGGAGACAGTTTGTGATGGTAAGCTGAAATAACTGTAGTATGGTCTTCTTTGGTCAGTAGTGGGAGTGTATGGCGGAGGCAGGCTGACTCTGTGGAACTGAGAGTGTGTGTTGTTGTTGAGTTGGGCAGAGAGGGACCTGGGCTTCTCTGGTCTATCACCCAGAAGATGATCCAGTAACTCTGCAAGAATGAGACACTAAAATGTTTGGAACATGCAGAAAATATATAAAAATGTATTCCTTAATAATTACAATCGAACGACCATCACTTATGTCAAAGTGCACATAATTAAGGACCTAAAACTGCATATACATAAATATACATAAATTCAATATAAAATACTTCTGTGAATAGCAGTAGAGGGCAGAATGGCTTATATGACAAAAAATTGAACACAGCCCACAGGGTAAACACTTCCTGCGTGTTAACAGGATCACCTGCACTCTCGCTCATTCATGCAATTATTCAATCAGCTAATCATGTGGGAGCAATGCGATGCATAAAAGCATGCCGTTTACACACCAAGAGCTTCAGCTAATGTTCACACCAAACATCAGAATGGGAAAAAATGTCATCTCAGTGATTTTGACCATTGCGTATTTCTTGGTTAGTTTGAGTATTTCAGAAACCATTGATCTCCAAGGATTCTCACACACAACAGACTGTGGAGTTCTAGGAAGAATGGTGTGAAAAACAAAAAAAAACATTTAGTAAGGAGCAGTTCTACAGGCAAAAACACCTTGTTGATGAAAGAGGTCAAAGGAGGATGTCCAAACTGTCTCAAGCTGACAGTAATGCTACAGTAACTCATATAAACACCATGGTGAGTAGAAAAGCATCTCACAATGCACAACATGTAAAGGTTTGAGGTGGATGGGCTACAACACCAGAAGACCACATCAGGTTCTGCTCCTGTCAGCTAAGAACAGGAATCTGAGTATATATTCACCAAAACTGGACATCTGATCATTTTCCAGTCTTCAACTGTCCAATTATGGTGAGCCTATGCCCACTGTAGATGTGAGAGGTGTCCCTAATATCGTGGCTGGTGAAACTATGTGCCTGAAATGATCTATTTTTCTGTAAGTCAAACATGTTCTCTTTCAAATGAATAATAAAGATTTAACCCTGTCATTACTAATAAGCCTTGTTGTGCACCTTTCATCAGCTAAGCTGTGCTCACCTGGTCTGGCCATGCTCCTTCGCACTGTCACAGGATCCTTCCTCTTCCATTTCTGCAGCTCTTCTTGCATCTTCTCCACTTTAGCTGGGTTGAGAGCCCACAGGCAGCCCTTCCGTGACGAGTTCCCCTTCTTGTTCTCAACTTTCTCAAAGCACTTGTTCAAGGAGAGGTTGTGACGGATGGAGTTCTTCCAGCCATCAGGTGCTGTCTGATCAAGCAGAAATGAAATCTGAGACTGAGAGGAATACTGCCTCTATACATGCAGGACATGCTGTCATGTAAAGATACAAAGTCTTTAAATGGCTCAGGTCTTTGAAAAGTGGGATCTGGTTGCAAACTTTGGAAAGATGTCTAATGTTGAGTAAATGCAGCTCTGGAGCAGATAGGAAAAGTCAAGGTTCCTCAACATTTCACATATTGGTGCAGATATAACTGTCATTTTCATCAGGGTTCCACAAACACATTTTCCTTTGCTTTATAGTGATTCAAACTGCAATGGTTTCAGGGCAAATTTAATTTGACAACCAAAAGCAATCCTGAGATAATACATAAGGAATTTAACCTCTGCATCACTTTAACTTGTGCCTGGAGACTATTCATGATTGATGCTTGGCAGCTCAAAAGAAAAGTACTGAACAGTGCCATCATTATCCATGTCAACCATTCAGTTTATTAGATGCATAGAACATATATAATATAATATAATATAATATAATATAATATAATGTGCCATAAATAAGACTACTTAATGAAGTTTAAATATTGACATCACAGAACAAAAAATGTGCCAGACACACAGAAGAGTAGTAGTAATATGTCCTTCACATACCAAAGTCAAAATGAATATAAACATATTCGATCACTTCCACAAAGCCGCACATTGTCATGAATGGTATTTCATCATTCTGCCTCAACCTTGAGATAACCTGAGCAATGTGTATTAGAATCAGCTTTTCTTTACAGTATAGTAAGTATAGCCGCTCAGGATCTGAACTTATGTTTACCTGCCTGGCAACCAACACAGTGCCATGCTAATCTCTTCTAGAGTTAAACCTGTCTGAGGCCAAACCAAGTCAGCAGGTGAAGACATAGAAATCAAGCTATAACGGGCATAGCCCAAGGCAGCTCCAGCACAGAGCTCCATTTGTGTTCATGATACTCTAACATTGATCATGACTGGGACTTTGCCAGGATAATGTCCCCAGGAGCAGTGGAATGGCGTGCCATGTAGTAGTACCTAGTGTACCATTTTCATAAAGAAATGTCCATTTTTCCATAAAGATTAATACAAATGTGGGTCAGTTCCCAACCAAAATGCTAAGAAATAAACATAAGTAGGAGATCCTTCTATCGCAAGATCCTTGGACAGAGCAGCGTTGCAGGAGTTAAGACATAAGGCCTGTGAGAGTACCTTGAAGTAGGGGAAGTGCTCTGTCATGAAACTGTAGATCTCACTCACAGGCAGGCTGCCAGTCCTGCTATTCCTCAGAGCCATGAAAATAAGAATGCTGAAAAAATAGGAGGACAAGGAAAAACATTTAGATTACTAATTAATCACTTAATTAGTTTTTCTGGGTTTGCATAGCAAGGAGAATTAAGATTTTATGAGCTACAAAAACATTCATCAATAGTTTAATTCAGTCTAATAACTCTATTACTGCCAAGTTGAACATGCTGAACATGCAGTGCTCAGACCGTTATATAAACCGTTATATAAGTCCTGAACTTCATGCATTCACATTCGGTAAAACTTATAAATAATAAATTAATAGTAACATTTTAAATTAACATTCTCTTAACTGACAGTATATTATTTAACATGAACAAATCATGTTATCAGCATTAATAACACCATAAGTAACATTAAAGTATCTAACACATGTATTAATAAATAATAATAATAATAATAATAATAATAATAATAATAATAGTAAACCAGTTAAATGAAATATTCACCTAAAAATTGTAAAATTAAGTCAACAATAAATCAACACCTTAATTAACAAGTTATCTGGCAAAATTCAGAACCGAAGCTCAAGCAAGTCACAATATTTACACCTAGAGACCAACATTCAGTAAATAATGAACATTTAGTAAAATTTTGTATCTCACTTTTTGTCATGGATAAACATTAGCAGTGCTGGTGTTAGCATTAAAACAATTGTCACTTATTATCTGTGCAACCTTACTTTGTACTCTGTTAACATTAGTTAGAGTGTATCAATATGAAGTTTCTGGTTTGTGAATGTGAACTAAATCAGTAAATAATGGTAAAGTGGCCATCAATGTAAAGTAATACAGAGTGAATAATAATTTTTTAAAATGTGGAATTTAAAGAACGCCTTCATTAACATGTGACCACCCACAGGAAACTGAATCAAGACGATGGGGCAGAGTCATCTATACATAGTTACTGTAATTTATGCCTCCTTGACGCCACAATAATATGCCTGTAGTAGTAAACAAGCTGAAATACCTTATTATAATGAAAAAACCTGGTTAAAGCAATTCATTTCAGGCACAAAAACTAAAGGTACAATTATAAGCTGTGGTCAGTTAGAAGGGATTATTAGTGGTGTCTTAGAAAATTAATTGAGTTAAATAGATGATCTCTATATCTGTATCTTCAAATGTCTGCACTATACCGATATATTAAGCTCAGATGTCATAAAATGAGTATATAGTTCATTACACACCTGCATGCCTCAGGGAGTGAGTTGTCGAGGGCAGGTGTGTTACTTCAGCACAGGATGAAGGAGGCTTGTGTTCTTACCTATAGGAGTAGATGGGTTTGGGGTATTGAAGCTGGACTGAACCATCTCGACTGGTTTGTGGAGAGAGGCTTTGGTAAGAATAGCGTGAACTGACTTCTAGTCCTCCCGATGAATAGTCACCTGGAAACTAGAGAAAATGCACTAAAATGAAAGCCATGCACTAAATCCCACAGAGTGACAGTTTTAGAAATTGTGTGCTGAACGAGTATAATAAAAGACAGTGCTTGTAACTGCAAATAATTTTGAATAATGGCTCAATCAGAAAATTGTTTGCGCAGCTCTTCTACAAAGCCCGCACATTCTTTTCCTAAGATACTGTACACATGTTAAGCTGTCTTGTACTGGCTTTTTATATTCTGTCATTAAGAATATGTAGGCGAATATCCTGCCAATGTTTTGATTGCAAGTATGAAACACTTCCAAACTATCCCTCTGTTATCATACGTGGTATTTCTTGTTGACACATGTTAAGAGTTCAGCTGTGGGACTGATATTGACTTTCCAGGGGAAATAAGAATGCACTGGGAAAACAAAAGCAGGAACTGGTCAATGTCTTCATTGTCCTCCATGAAAAAAGTGCATGAAAAAAAATCACCAACTATCACTGCATATAAGTGAACAAATGCAATTATACAAACGTATGCATATGGAGACACAGACAGACATTCGGTTTACCTGTTGGTGCAGGGGACTGAGGGTACTGTATGCACTGTGGGTGGACGAGGAGTAACTCGGTGGATCCTCAGACCTGTTCTGCATCGGATCAGTGCTCTCTTCTCCTCCCTGCCACGAAAACAGTCCGTAAGACCATTTGGCACATATATACAAAGTAGTTCATTAATTTTAATATTGCCCTATAGTGGAGTTATCTGCAATCACATCTGCCTGTCTAACATTCCTGTACTCAAAGAAGTCTAGCCCCTGGCAATGCAACTGCACTGGCAAGATTAGATTTCTCAAAGATCTGACAGGCTCGTCCTCTATCTGCATATGCCTTCTTAAAGACTGCTGTATTACTCTGCTACATTATTATTTGTTTAACCTGACCTTTTGCCTGCATTCGGGGTTATCACCATTGATGGATTTCTTTTGGGGTGCTATTACAAAATGTGCTGTGGTGACCTCATTCAGAATGACTGTAGGTTATTTCTAAAATGCAAAATATCAAATACACATCAAATATGAATTGTGTAAAAAAAAAAAAAAAATGTATCACACCAATCATATGTTCAACTCATGTCAAACAACGAAACAGTCTTTCTCTCATGAAAGATTAAAAACATTTGACCATTTCCGGATGTTGGCTACAAGCTAGTTTGTGACATTAATATTTTATAAGGTTAATAAGGTTATAAGCTTAAAGACCTACTTTGAGATCTGGGACATCAGAGTTTTTGACATTTCATCTTGTATAACAGTACTGTAGTCTACATTTACACATAATGAGAAAATGGATTTTTGATCTGATCTTAGTAAATAATCATTATCAGTAGTTCACTCATATACGGGGCGTGTCAACTCAAAATGAGTCCGGTGTTGCAAAAGTTCATTCTGAGATCTGGCAATTTGAAACAATAGTGCATCAAAAAATGACCCACATATCGTTTTTCCAATTTTGACGTAAGCACATTCCTTAATCTATAATGTTTCCTTCACCAAAATATTATATTGTAAAATAACCTAGAACAATGACTAAATATGACCATTATCTGATTGCTATGCATTCATTTCAGTTCATTTTGATTGTCTCCAAATTTCATTTTCTGCAAAGATGATGATATCTTAAACATTTTTGTTAATTTTTCAAGATTGGCTGCACCAAATTTGTTTCAAAATATTGAATTTACAAATTGTCTTAACACGACTTGACTTGACAAACTCCAAAGATGTCTCCCGAGAACAATATAATATTTTTCCTCATATTCATTTTATATCAATTAAAATAAACTATTCCTGCCTCCATTTACTATCCAAACTGAATATGGATCACACTCGCGATGTAAAATCATCAACAAAAACTCTATTTGACCCCTTACCATAAGGATAGAGGACTGTACAGTGGTGTTGAGTGAAGTCCAGCCATTCTGCTCCTGAAGGTCTGCAATGTGAGTGTTAGCTGGAGTGAAGGATTCGGGTAGTTTACGTTCCCTGAGGCAGCAGTACAGTGAAGATCCAGTGACTCCTCCGTCACTGTACTGCCTCCCGTAAGGGTGAAATCGCTTGTCCTTGCTTGAGTCGGACTCCAGGTCCACACAGCTCCCATCCACACTGTGTCTCCTGAAGCGTTCTGCAGCTCCACTCTTCAGCCTGTAGAGGACGCAGTCTCTCTGAGAGCTGGTGACAGAGCCCTCTTCGCTGCTACTGGATTTCAGGCACTAGACATGGCACAGCCAAAAGAAAGTGTCATCCATAACATGTCAATAATGGGATCATTGTGAGGCTGTAATTCTTAATTGTAATCATCAGCAAGCACGTCAGTGTGCCGCTCAGATCATGAAGAGCATAATAAGATCAATGAATGAAATTTAAAAAAAAAAAAACAGCTTCTGTTTTTCTGTTTTCATTTTTTTACTTTCAAATTAGACAGAAATAAAAGTTACTTTGAATCAATGAGAGGGCATCACCTGCTGTCCTAGTTTTACTCTAAAAATGCAAAGATATGCATGGTCCCTTTATCTGATAATGATTACATTATAGCATTTGATGTGATATATGAGCTGTCACATATTAATATAAATTAAATAAACTTGACAAGGTTAAATTCAGGCACTGTGCCTCCAGGGCACCTTGTCCTTAGATGGTGCCTTGTGCTGAGGTTCATAGCCTCTTCAAGCTACAGAGGCATAAAGCATGTGCATACTGATGCATGCTGATGCCTGGCAGCAGTAAACCTCTTAGCAGTCGCAGAGCATCTCTAACAAATTATCCAAGCATGTAAACCTATCAGTCGTATTATACTAAGTTTTGAGAATATCAGACCTGTGACAGTGACATTTGCAGACTGGGAGATTCCAGCAGTGCAGCCTGAATGTTTTTGGGTGGGCTGCTGCTGACCGCAGGTGAGAAAGATCCTGGATTTGTAGACATCTGTCCCCAGTGAGAGCAACCCTAAGAAGAATTAATAATCATAGTAATATTTATTATTGCATTAGAGCAGACCAGTTCAGAACTCACAAAATGTAGTTGTTTACTGCATGCATTAGAATGTTACAGGATGTTACAAATAACAGGATGCAAAAGTTACTCATAGAACACAAAATTGTTGGGTAAAGAGAAAAAATACTTTGATATATGGGGCATCACCACAAAAGTGTTGCAAAAGTTCATTCCAAGATATAGCGATTTAGATCGATTCAAAAAATGACCCACATATGATTTTTCTATTAATATGACTAAACTATCTGGTTACTATACATTAATTTCAAATTACACATCAATGTTCACAGCTGATTTTCTCCAAACTTGATTTTGATAATAAATTAAGCATTTCTCTAGATTGGATATACCTAATTTAACACATTACCCTTTCTTTTACAGATAATAAACTGTAAATTTAGATGTAAATGTAAACTTTTCATTTTTTGACCTAGATTCATTTTGTGGTAACACACGCCACATCATTGATTTATTTTCCTATTAACAGCCAAAAATAAACTATTTGGGAAATTTAGCTTGTTTAACCTGTTGGTTAAAATGTCTTTGTTTTTCAAATCAATCAAACCTTTGCCATCAACTGTACAGAAAAAAATATCAAACTCTGTAAATTGGTACTTCTATACCATCCATTTCCCAGATATCTTTGTTCCTCACAGCAATATTAACCCCTTCATTCTGAACAGGGCCATTCTGATTTCCAATCAGTAAAACAGATCTTGAGCATGCCTCTACTATAATACTACTACTACTATAATACTATTGAAAACTGCACATTAACATCATTAGTGGTGGTCAAATACATTTTACTCTTTTTGCTAAAGGAATGCCAAGGAATGGAATACCTTCCTGTTTGGGGGTGTCTGTGTTCAGCATTGAATTTATGTTCAAGTATTTCTCCTTCTTTTTTTTTTTAACCTTGCCTACAAGATAAAATGTTAGAATTTTACTGTGGCCATTGTACACAGCGTTTCACTCTGAAAAAAGCTTTGGTCATGTGGTCCGTTTTTATCTCTGTACCAATGTTATTGTGAGAGGTGGTAATTGTTTGCCCAGCAGGGGGCTCACAACCCTCCCCATTTCCATTTCCCTGTTGACCGGCAGCTAAACACATAGTCACAATACTCTAAACACAGAAACGCAAAAATGTCCTGACTAACCTTATAACAAACTTGTGGTGATAAAATAATTCATCTGTTTATAGTGATTGAAAATGTCCAATAAGTCAATAACTCGAGCGCTGGTGTACCGGGAGAAAGGATTAAAGACATTTTGTACAAATTCTCTTCAAGTAGTAAAGCTAGGTTAGGTAATGCCCTGTATCTTGCACAATTGTTGTCATTTTATTGTGGGTCTAGTGTTCATATAAAACATACCATGAAAAACATTACCAGCATCATTTGTATCATGATATAAATAAAAAAGTAATTAATGTTACGTTGTACTGAACAACATATTATGATTGATGGTAATAGTTTTCATGCTAATAACACATTATCATCTGGCACAAAAAGGATGTTGATTTGATTGGGGGGGTTTTTTTGGTGGTGGTGATGGTTTAGAAAATAGTTGTATGAATAATTATACAAAACTATGTTGGATGGTCCTACTACCTTTTCTCTATTTTTTAACATCTAATAACATTTAAATACATTAATACCACATGCTTTTCAGCTTTTGCTCAAATAACTTTTTTGTGGGTTATTTAACTTTGAGTCATTTTAGCATTTTCTCTATGTGTTTCTGATGGAGGCATTCTGAATATTCAAGTTCAAAAATGTTCAACTTATGCAACTTGAATATACAAGGTGCTGTAAATAAGTTGTACATGAACATTGTTTGCTCTATGAGACCGGGTTGATATATACTATATGGCCAAAAGTTTGTGGATACCTGACCATCATACTCATATGTGCTTGTTGAACATTCCATTCCAAATTTGTCCCCTGTTGCTGTTATAATAACCACCAGTCTTCTGAGAAGACTTTTCACTGGATTTTGGAGCATAGCTGTGGGGATTTTGTGATTATTCATCCACACGCACTGTAGTGAGCTCAGGCACTGATATTAGTTGAGGAGTCCTGCGGTGCAGTCAGCATTCAGTTGCATCCCAAAGGTGTTCAGTGAGGTTGAGATGCAGAAACACAGAATACTGTACATGATTTGGTCATCCAGGTTCAATTCTGTAGCCTCACCCAATGGTCCTTTACTCATTCAGCAATTTAACTTAATGATCCTTCTGTTTTTTTAAAAATGAAACATGTAGTAATAGAATATGCCTTCATGCACTAAAAGACATTGAAGAAATAAAAGGGAACCAAGAGCTATAAAAAAAAAAAAAAAGGAAAAAAGACATTCAAACATGTAAGATTAAATCTTCTAAATCTAAAACCCAAACACTGCTTACATCTATGTCATTTATTTCCAAGGACCTAAAAGTAGTGGATTTTGTCCTTTTCTTTGCTAAAAACACACCACATAAAACATCTCATCTGTCCTCACTGTTGGATAAATTATATTTAATACAGAAAGTGTCATTTCCTTTTCAAGTCCATTCTGAGAAAAGCCTGGCTGTGTGTTTTATAAAATTGGTTATAAATTTAACTGCAAGCTGAAGTCTCACTGTTTAGATTTAGCTTCACAAAGACAGGTAAATGCAAGTTGCAAGTGTATGATGATATTTCAGATTAAAGAAAGGTCAACTTTTTGATGTAGAAGGACATCAATGTCCTTTTTTTATCAACGTCAAGTCAGTTGCTTAATATTAGCTAGACCAGGGGTTTATATACTTTCTCAAATGTTCTTAAACCCTCCAAACATTACCCAAGTATTCAAATATTAGGCTTATTATTTAAATGTGCATATAATGATATTTAGGGTTATTTATTAAAGGCATAGAGACTTTTGCTGCTGTGTTTTCTCCAGCAGAACACCTCAGGTCCAAGGTGACATTGTTTAATTAAACCCATGTAATTGACCAAACTTTCAAAGTGACCAAACAGGCTGACTATGAAAACTCAATAATTATATTTACTTTGATAAAAAAAAAAAAAAAGAATGTAAATCACAGCCCCACTGCGTCACACCCTTATATTTTGCTGTGATTATATTGTCTCGGATCTGGTCATGTCCGGATTTAGCTCGGTCAGCTGGTCTGCCCACTTTCATTATTGTGTAATTTCTTGTGTCACTGAGATTCTTTCTTGAGCATATGTGTAAGCAGTGTAAGCATTTTCACTAAGCCTAACAGCGAAACTGTCTGCCTGCAATTTTGCAATCAGGGAATATATATTTCTTATTTTAGATGTCTGATACCTGATCACAGAAGAAGTAAGACACGTGTCCACAGGTGAGTTACTGGAAACGCTGTCTCCGTTCACTTACGGTAACAGCCTGCGAGGGGAAAGAGACTCATTAAAATCACCAACAAACCATGAAGCATTTGTCACAGAAAGGCAAATTTATCTGCAGAATGGAGAAGAAGTGAAAGAGAGATCAGTGAGTTGGACTTCATGCGGAACACAGTGACAGTGTAACTGAGACTTGTAGAGGAAGTTGAGATGTCTTTATGCTTTATGTCTTTATCTGTGACTTGATTGAAAGCAGTTCGGTGTGCAAAGAGGAAAAGGCTGAGCAGACAGAATAGCTCACGTCCTGCTTGAGTTAAATGACATCTGATCCGGTGTCTAATGGGATCACTTGCTTTAAATTTCTGTTCCTTGCACTTAAGATTTGTTTCGTTTGAGTTTAATCATTTACTAAGCTATACTGTATGACTAGTTTCACTCTTTTAACATATTTGAAACATATCATTATATGTTTAATAATTTTGATATATATATATATAATGATTTCAATGCTTCACTTGCCTAGTGTGCAGTGTGTTGCAGATACTGTCATGTATGAGTGCACACAGTTGGACTTTAACCACAGTGCAAAGTAAATGTAAAAAGTTTACCTCACTGATCTCTTGCTTGTTTCATGCATGTCAATGCAACATCCTGTAGTATTTGTTTCCCTGCCCAGTTTTGATTGACATCTCAAATGGACTGTGTTTCTCCCTTTACCGTGTCATTCATCATGTCAGTAGTGTTTTTTTTTCTCATTTGCCTTCGCTGCACTTTGGTTGTTGGGGTTGCTTTTTAAATGTTTCCTCTGATGTGTAGTTTAAAAAGAGCAAATGTCAGCAGCATCAAAACAAAAGTGCCACACCGATCTTCCTGCAGATCTGATGTTCTATGGTTTGTCTGTCACTATATACTAGCTAACTTACTCTTTCTGTTCTGTGTGAACATTATATTTGACGTGTCATGAAAGGAGTACTTGTCAAAACTATGCTTTGCTGGTGAAAGTGTTATTCTGGGAATGTTATTCTGCTATTCTCTTTGGAAAACTCTTTGACCTTGAATTTAACTATGCTAAATATATAGCATGTCTTATTGTGTAAGAAATGTACCTGTATTTGTATAAGTATTTGTAGGCATTTCCAGCGTAGTGGAATACCACACTGCCAAGTGATCCTGCTTTAAAATACTAGTTCATAAATCTATATGACAGACGAGTAATCAATTCTTAACCATTAAACTTCTGTCACAAATCATTCATTAATTGTGTGCAGCATTTGGTTTTTAAGGTGTAATTTTGTAAACAGTAAAAAACTATAATTTGTGAAAAGAGGGCGCTAAATTGTATAATTTGACAGATAAGTGTTGATTGAGTTATGGTTTTATAAGGCAAAGAAAACGAGGCCCTGGTTATTGCAGTTGTGCTGGCACGACCGACATATGTGGAACAAGTTTAGCTCTCTCCTTGCTAGATTTCCAAATATCTTTCTGGCTTCTTTTTATGGTTATGGTCCATCGCCTACAAAAAGAAGCCAAACCTGCTGTTTTCATTGTTAAACAAAGACATTTTTTTTTTAAAAGTTTAACTAATTCCCACTTTGATGCATTTCATAAATGTCACCACACAAAGGCTGCAGATTTCAAAGCACATCATAGTGCCTGTATTTTGCAATTAACAGAAATATTACAACACGATAATGTGTAAAGTACTTTTGGAAGGCTAATTTGTTTGAAGGTTAATTTGTTTGATCAACCCCGCAGTTTGCTTATAGATCTTTAAGATTATCTGCAGTATGATGCTTAAACTCTGACCTTATTTTGAACAGCTTTGAGGACATTTATGTGACAGCTACATGAGTATATGTTATATCCAATTCATGGTGGCTCTATGATTTGTCACGTTACTGGAATGCTCCTGTCTCCCTTCTACACATGCATCTACTTGTACACACAACTGTTGCTTTTCAGAATTACCAAAAGAACCACTATGTTGTGGGGAAAAAAAAGATATGGTGCACTATTGAGAATTAAACCTTAATTAATTACTTAATCCTCAAATAATATTCGAAATTTAAAAATAAATAATGCTTTGCTTTTGTTGCACATATTTAAAATTTGTGCATTAATTAATAATAATGGATATGAAGCTTGTACATTCCATAATGAATGTAACGTATGAAGACATTGTTCTTAAATTATATTTTGCGTAATTCCAGTGCCTCACTAACAAAGTCCCAATGTCAAATCAATAAAGGCAGGCTACATCAGTGTTACACAGCTGCAGCAACCAGAGCGTTTGCCCTTCCTATGCCCTTTTGCATGACATCAAGTTGCCTCCTTTTGATTTAATGTTTAAGAAAGATATTCTACCAGGTAATGCGTCTTCTGTATATCTCTCTTTATAATACGAGCATAAATTGTTTTGAAAGAGACTATAAATATGACATTGCGTCATTGTTCAAAATCCACTGTCATTGCTGATAAGACTCACCTTATATCTAGCGAATGCCCTCCTCAGACCTTGTTCCATTCAGCCTTTTGCACACTTCATCCCATAATAAGCATATCATTCAGAAGCACACCCACAAACATAAACGCCCCCTTAAAGCAGCTTAGGAAGGGCTCTTGACCTGTCCGTCTTTCCCTCTTGTTCTTGAACTTTCTACTCTAACTGACTGTGCTAAATAATGAAGTTTCAGCTGAAACAGTGTTAACAGATATCTCTCCCTCTGGCTCAGAGCCAACCTACAGGAGCCACACAGCCATGGGAGAGAGAGACCTGCTGCAACAGGTTTCCCAACACACACATACACACATACTGTACACACACACACACACTTTGCTTGTGAAGAGAGGACTCATTCTTTCTCTTTCTCTGGATTTTTATTTTTTAAATATGACATTGGATACAGCTTTATTCACAAGCCCATTACTGCACCTATCCAGCCCTTTGCCCAAATACAGCTCCTAAGGGGGGTCACCTTGCTTAAACATTGTGATTGTAGCTGTTCCCTCCTGCCCTGTTCCACACCTTCCTCTGCTAGGTCTGAAGATGTCTCTGCTTTCTCCACGGTGCATTTAGGTACAAGGACTTCACCCAGGTGGAGACAAGTCTGAAAGGCATGTTGCTATACTGTCGTGACTGGTGCCAACAAAGATACAATGAATACTGTGTATAAAAAGCAAGCAGATTGAAGTCATGACTGCCAAATTACATACATTCCCTTTATAAAGTTCAATATAAACATTTATCTTTGAATGGACTTTAAAGGCTTGCATTTTACACTGATGCATTAGCTGTCACTAAGGGTGTTCCTGTAAAGTAAACATCTAAAATATAGAGCAGATGAACACGGATAAGCAAATTTCCACGAAAGGTTTGATCCGATTCGCTGGTCCTCAACCAATGACCACTTGAAACTTTACTCCTTGCTGCCACTGATCATTTCTTTAGAAGAGTGATGAGGTGATTCAACTTGAAATAACATATCCTCAGAATGCTGAAGGGGTACAAATTGTGTCAAATAATTTGCCACATGATGCGGCATGACAGAACGTGAGTACACAGCTGCTGGGCTTTGCGTGCTCTCCGATAAAGCTGGTTCTCAGCTTTAACTCAGGCAATACTCAGAGATCCCTCATTCTCAATAATGCACCCCAACACACTGAACATTCCTGTTGTACCCATAAACTAACAATTTTACTACAAGGCGGTTTAATGACAGTAAATGAACACACAGAGTTCTTTCCTACCCTGTTTGAACCCTTGCCATTTGGTTTTGACAGAAACAAATGCCTTGGTGTTTCTCTGACTTCAGATCCTGAATTAAAGTCAAGAGTGCAGCAAAGGAACACAAACATCAGGTCAGATTAGGAAAACCTCTGCAGTTGGGTTCAAAGATGATTTATGGTTTCATGAATCATAAAACCATCCTTGCGGCAGCTGGATTTATGAAGTTGGTGATTCACTTTCAGCTCAAGGTGAAAGCAATAAAATTATGTATCTTCCAAAAGATGTCCAAACAGCTGCCAGGGTGTGCGGCAAAACTCCTGTATGAATGAATGAAGTCACTCCCACAAGAGTGTCCATGCCAAAGTCAACCAAATAGTGTTAATCTGACACTATTAAGCATTCAGTAGGAAGTAATTTTTCATACATGCTCTACATTTTACAGACAACCTGAGCCAATTATTCAATTTGTTAAAGATTAAAGATGTTGGCATTAAAGAAATAATGTAATCAACTGTTTGCAAAAGCTGTTACTGAAACTCTTTGCATTCTTCACATATAACTACTTGAAAAAAGTATATAATGCATCATATATTCATATACACTCTTTTTAAATATGACTTGGTGAGGCAAAACTCCCTGTATGATATCTGGAAGAAAGCTTAAGGAGAAACAGATGGATTCAAATGGAAACCCCTTCTCTTGTAGGTGACACCAGACAGTGCAATTATGAATCATTACTAATTCACAGCTGTGTACTATAGAGCTACATGTGTTGAAAACGCCTTGAGTCTGAGCATCTGGGTCAGTTTTTTTAATTTCATTAGACTTTTAAATTTAAGTCTATAATATCAAAGTGAAGTTATCCACTGTTCATTTATTGGGACTTTTAAAAAAGTATTAACTTTGTTGTAGCAAGTGCAGTTTTTAGGCTATCCAAGTAAGAACATGGAGCCTTCCACAGCAGCAGTGAAGGATTCTCCAGTGAAGGAAACTCCACACAGAAGTATCAGGCTGGATCAGGCAGGTTCGGAGGGCAGGCACCATCTCAGGCAGCAAGAGTAACGTGTAGCTCGGTTAAAAGGGAAGATCATTTTAATTATTTGTGCATATGAGTTTGGCATAACGGGTCTTAATTTATCATGCAATCTAGCATTCTGTATTTTTTAAAATGTAAATGTTCGTGAAGTTGTATTCAAGTTTTACTTATTGTAAAATTATGTGTAAATCTTTTCAAAGATCAAATCATACTAAAAATCACCACTAGATTTACAGTTTTGATTATGCTGATTTTCTTCATATACTCGTGCAAATTTTGATAAATGCAAAACGTTCATAAATCACAATGCACATTCTTGGCACGGATCACTTACACTTACTGATGTCCACAAAAGTCAATAAAAGGCATTAAATTAGTGTTGCAACTCTAATGATTTGGTATAATCTTAATTCACCCGACTATGTGATTCTGATTGAAACAAAATCTATAAAATAGTCCTGATCATGCAGTGAGACCTGGTTACTCTAAGAACACCACTAAGCATTAATTACAGGGGCAAACTTTTCAAATTGGTTTATTGAAAATGGAGCATGGTGTGTAAAGCTGCTTTATCAGTGAGACACTCTGGGACATCACATTAGTGATCTCACTTCTGCTGTACTTTATCATGTTGACACCTTTTCTGTTTACTTAGCTCAAAGGCAGCATGGTATTGCTACACATGAGGAATGACTTTGACCTCACGGTCTTCCATCAAGCCATCCATCCATCCATTATATATCACAGGGAATCTGGAGCCAATCCCAGCTGACTTTGGGCGAGAGGCAGGGTACACCCTGGGCAAGTCGCCAATCTATCAGAGATAAACAACCATTCAGACTCACATTAACACCTAATGTCGACCTAATTGCATGCCTTTGGACTGTGGGAGGAAGCCAAAGCACATGGAGGAAACCCACACAGGCCGCTGCAAAACCAGCCACTAATATCACACAATCAAGAACATTTAAACACAGTCACATAGTTTTAAGTGGAATGCGATTTTGCTCAGTCTGCTCCTCTAGCCACAAACGTTGTTTGATTTTTGAATAAGTTCAACTTTTCTGTAACTCACCTGCACAGATTTCATATGCTGAAGATTATCCACAAGGAGGTGCTATTACCATGTAAGTATCCTTTGTGTGACTTATAGGTGAACCCACTGGTGAACCATAAGATGCAACAGTGATCATTTACATCAGCCATAGTGTATGTACTCATATACAGTACTGAGGAAGTCTTAGGCATTTATTTCATGAATTTTGCATTATTGATACAGTACAAAAAACATTTGTGTATTTTGTATTTTTGTAGATTTCCAAACATTACGTTTCCCCCCACTAAAATTATATTTGAAAAATTTCAATAAAGAAAAAAAACATATTACACAAGAGACCATTTTTCAGCCCCCCCCCCAGAAAAAACATAATGAAGGCTCCTGGGTTTTGCTGCAAAAAAAGAAGCAAGGTTTCTTAATTTAATACATTATTCAAATAGGTCTGGTATTTAGTACATTTTGTAATTTTGAGCCCTCTGTTGCTGCGATGTCATTGACACTTCCCTACCTCTTCCCAAATGCTGAAACTATATATGCTTCCTGGGTTGCCTCTGAGGGAAAAAAGGGGCAAATCTGAGCAGCTGTGCTTAAGCTGGTGGCTGAGATCATTTATGGACCAGAAAACTTAAAAATGAAGTTGGAAATGTAGTAAGATGTACTGTATTGCAGTGTTCTGACTAAGTTAAGACTAAGGTGTCTGTGAAAGTAAATTAATAGATAAGATAAGGTCATTCTGGTGTTACAGCAGCAGACAAGAGAATAGTAATAAGTAGAGTAAAAAGTAGAAAAGTAAAGTAAAAAAGTAAAAAGCAGAGGGGTATTAAAACAAATCTATAAACACATTCAGATACAACAAACAGCTTTAAACATATTGATGTTGAACTGTTTGTTTCTTTGGTTTGTTGTTGCTGATACTACCCAGTAAATACCCAGAATACTCAGACTGGTAAAATTACAGCTGTTGGTGTTTTAACCTGTCTTTTAATGTGAGAAATTACACCACGTGCGCCGCATGCTATTGGCACGTGACCTGATAAAGTACACAGTTGCAAAATTTATACAAGTTTATATAAGTTTTTCTAAGGGTTTTTTGAAATCATGCTGTTATAATAGACTTAGATACACCCTCGAATATTAAACATCAAGCAGCTTTGAAAAATGAATAATAAGCTAAAACGTATGGTTTCCTTTCTCGTTTTGTGTGCAAGTTGGTTCTGTTTTTTCTTTTGAAAATTAATTTGTATGCCTATAATATTACCCAGAATACTCAGACTGGTAATACTAAAAATAATTACTGTTAAAGTTTTTTTTCTTTCCTGTCTGTTACTGCGCAGTTACACGCATGCGTTGATCACGTGACCTGACAAAGCACACGCGACAACCGAGGACTTGTCAGCAGCTGGAGTCTGTAGCTACAAAGAGGGAACTTTAAAGCAACTACGAATGGCTGGATTTAAACATTTTATGACGCTTTACTAAACAGACATTTGTAGGTAACGTATTAAATGGTTGCGGTGTGGAATCATGGAGGAAGACGCGGACACGAGAGAAATCCTGTCAGCAGACGCGCAGGAGGAGGCGGCGGTGAAGGAGGAGGCAGGAAGCCGCTCTGCTTGTTCGGGATCCCCGCCGTACGCATGTCCGCTCTCGGTCACTGTCGAGCCCGTGCTCTTCCTCGCCATGTTCTCACTGATACTGCAGACGCCCCTGTACACACCGTACCTCTGGGAACGTATTAGCGAAGATGTGGGCTATAACGGCACGAGAGGAGACGAAGGCTGTGGTAATTCATCTGCTGAAGACGACCCGCTCCAGAAGGTAGTCAATGTTATGGAAACACACGCGCATGCGCATAAGTTGCTCAGACTGACGCACGTAATGCACTTTGACCCACGAGGACTGTGTCTGCATTAAAATTACACTGCACAATTTTTTTTTTATATTTTTTTTAAGTTTTTGCTGATTGTGACAGGCTCGTACTGGGTATGCACAAGTATAGTTTTGGTTTTTACTGCATCATGTAGGAACTCTGAGAAATAACTGACAATAACGTATTTAGTCACGTTTATGTTTCGCATAAGCTATTAAATTCAACAGAATTAAAAGTGTTTTACTC
>JAQQZR010000003.1:7477563-7494645 GCA_030068235.1 Notoglanidium macrostoma
TGCCACTCACAAATATGTAATATTCGATCATTTTCCTCAATAAATAAATGACCAAGTATAATATTTTCATCTTATTTGTTTGACCGGGGTCTCTTTATCTACTTTTAGGATTTGTGTGAAAACCTGATGATGTTTTAGGTTATATTTATGCAGAAAAATAGAAAATTCTAAAGGGTTCACAAACTTTCGAGCACAACTGTAGTATTATAGCAATAATGATCAGCACTGTCTTTTCCCAGTCAACCCAGTTACACGACTAGTTTTTATCTAGCAGTCAGGTGATCAGCACTAATGCACTTCCATTAAGCCCTTCAGTACAAGAAACAACTGATGAAAGTGAACAACCATACCACAAACTGCTTTGTTACCAACTCTGATTACATAACATCATCTATAATGAAAAGCAACAAACAGTTGATAGACACATAGATATGGTTGGGAATAGTTACTGTATTAGTATTCCTGAGTGATTAAGCAGTGATCGAGTTACGTGACATATTAAGGATCAAAGGATTGCAGATGATATACCTTTACAGTACTTTTTATTTCTTTCATGTCTCACTTATTTTACTACCCTACCAAGTAAAGTAATAGAACTGGCCTATTAGAGGTTAGTAGTATGGTTGGGTCATTGACTGGATGTGAATATGATCAGTGAGAAAGCTCAACATTGGTGAGTGGTAGGCAGTGTGTTCTGCTCTGGTTCCACGCAGGTCTTTGAGCTGTCCAGCTGGTCCTTACTGGGCCCTCCCTTCAGGAAGCGAAGGATCTTGTCTATTGAGGCTTCCTGATACTCGTGGGACCACCTGCAGCATCGAAGAGGGCAATATTATCAATAAGTTTATCAAATTAGTTCAGCAATTATGTCATTATTTGGGAGGTTTATTAAGGGCAGGAGTCATGTTGTTATTGGTGGTTACAGGGACTGGATATAAAGGAGTATAAACACAGCAGCTGGGGAAATCAAAGTGACTAAGCGATGACGATGATGACAGAACTGTTTGACAATTTCTGCTGATAATTCCGTATGTCCTTTAAAAAAAGAATTCCTTTATTTGTTAGAAGTAAAATTGATCACAGGAATGGATTTTTAATCTTCTACCATTACTGTTAATATCTCGAAGAGAAGAGGAGATTCAGAAAAATGGGAAGATGAATTAAATTAGCTGGTATCGTCATGCTCCGAACTGACTGATGATAATGACATTATCTCGTCTAATGAAAAGGTTAATGAAAGTAAAAGTGTCAAATTAACCTTCCCGGACCTCAAAATCCACCAGCATTTTTGCCATAGTAGACCATCTTCACTACTCTACTGCTTATAGTAACTGTGCACGTGTACTGTTTGTGAACATTGTCTCACTTGATGCCGTTAAACGTGAGAACGGTTCTCATGTCCTCAGGAAGAGAGTTGGGATCAGGCCACTGAAAATTATCAGTGACAGGAACGATGTTCTTCTTCCCTTTGAGGGCAGTGACAATCTCCTGCAGATCACACACACACACACACACACACACCACCATGACTGGACTTCACTAGTACATGTAATCACACTGAAGGTGGAAAAGAGTAATCTAACCTTATGAACCCAGTCTTTCATGCCGGTGTCACCCATGCATTTATCCAGAGCGTTGGCTGACAGCACCAGGATGAAATTACGCGCTCTCTGCACGCTGGTTATCAGCTTCTCCTCAAACTTGCCTGCCTCCAGCTTCTCCACATCGATGAAAACGCTGAATCCACGCACCTGCAAGTGCACCTTCAGCAGACTGAAGGAAAAGAGATACTTTCGTTTTCAATAAAGATTCAAACGCTTTCATTTTCATGTCAAGACTTTCAGCTCTTCGGTTACTAATGTTCCCTAGAATATACAACATTTTATTGTACAAAAAAAAATTACAATCACTATCAATCGGCCCTTATTCATTGTAAATGAGATGAAGTAATCTAATATTTATGATTATAGGTTAAGTTAGTTAGTTCTTACCTGGCAAGCTGAGATCCAGTGGTGCGCCGGTAGCTAATGAACACATCTGGACCTGTGTGCTGCGAGTCAATGAAGCAGGGCCTGGCAGGCCGACGGGCAGCAGCGAGGATCTGAGCCCTGTGGATCCCGTTCTCTATAAGGCAGTCCCGCTGCAGCTGCTCATCCGTTATCTGGAGGAGGTTGTTACGATCCACACCAGACTGCACCATAATGTAGGTGTACTGACGGAACCGTGGGTCCAGGTCCGCCAACCAGTCGGCCAGATTGTTAGGGTCACACATGGAGTAGTTAGCATAGGTCTTCAGTACCCGCAGGTCTCGCATAAACCTGATAGAGTGAACAAGACAGAGGGCATTGACTCACCTTAATCTGCCATTGGATGACTCACTTCTGCTAGGTATCCAATCATTAGAGCTAACTATAAAGTATCAGATTTTCCCTCAACAGTTAATTACCACTGCTTGCCTTAATACCACTACTTTAATGAGCCATAGGTGTGGTGGTCTGGGAAAACCCATCATACGTTGCTGTGGCAGAAATCTGGTGAAGAAGTTCTGGTTTTTGAAAAAACAAATAAGGTTTTTCTATCTATACCATAGTACTATTCCCTCTTGACTAAGAAACCATAAATACTGTACATTGCATTAAAACCGTGTGGAAATATTTGTATTTACTTTATAATCCTGTCTACGTTGTCTTCCGGGGTAAGCAGGAAGTTTAACAGACAACAAACACAGTGGTAAAAATTCAGTCTCATGCACTGAATATCATGATCAGGCTTTGATCATGTTGTTGCATAGTTACACGCTGTAGTGAAACAGACACAAGTCTAATCAATTGAGTTTGTAATCTGATCATGGAAAGGTATGTTTAAATGAAATGTCCTCTCTTTTAACGTTCAGAGGTAACCAGAATGTTAACCCTAAGGGTTAGAGTTAACCCTAACCCTAGCAGAAAATGTCAAACTTTCAGTCTGCAAATGCCTTTCGCTCACCACGTAAACTAATGTATTAACCAGAACTCTGAAAGCAGAACAACGTGTACGTTTGTTATTAGTCAAATGCGTGAAATGCATTTTTATATCTCCTCTATGAAGCAATGCGTAAATATGTTTAATGCTATTACCCATACAGACATCTACTAAAACAGGCTGGAAATAACAATGATTCCTGTGACATCAGTTCCTTTTCCTTCTCCATGCACAGTGGCTTGACGGCAGGAGAAACACTGGACATGTTATTGCTACGCCCACACAAGATATCAAATCACATTTTTTTATAAATAACTACAATGTGTATGTTTGGTTTAAAGCCAACCTTTTGCGGGTGATCCCAGATTTCATGGCCAAGTCATTAATCAGGTTCTCCTCAGTGAAGTTAAGTAGCAGGTCTCCATCCACCTGCAGCTCCTGAGACAAACACCAAACATGCAGATAAAAGTTAGTCAGGATGCTGTGATCTACAGTGCTGTAGTGGAAATGACCTCGCTGTTAAAATGGCACGGTTTTAGTATCTGGTCATAGGTTAGTACCACATCGGTACTGGACTTTCATATTATGTATGTTTTTTTATTCATGCTGCAGAACAAAATTACACTGCTGCTCACAAACCTGGAATCGATCACTGAAGGCACTGAAGCCAATCTGTTGCAGCCATGTTTGCACCTCCACCGTTTTCCAGTTAGGAACAGAGGAGAGGATACGGCGTGGAACATCTTCACCCATCATCTTCAGGGCCCTTTTGGCCAGCGAGAGAGTGGTGGCATTGCTTGAGTACATGACAATCCTCTTTAAGCTCTGAACTGCCCCAATCTCCTGAAATAGCTGAGAGAAGAGAAACTGTTAAACCTCCAGTATGTATGCTTTTTAAGGTTCCCTTCTGATTTCCCTAAACCTAATCTAATATCTGATCCAAATAGTTATAAACAGAAGAAGAAGAAGAAAAAAAAAAAAAAAAAAAGACTAGCCAGATCCAGTAAATGCCAATATTGTAGCTTAGCGTTTTCAAGGTAGCCTTGAAATTGCATCATTACAGTAGGTCTTGAAACACCTCCAAAAATTACACACTGCACCTTTAAAGTACACACTGTAACACACGCAATGCAGGGTCATCTCTGCCTCACCTTGGTGTTGTGCTGCCGGGACTTGATGCCGCTCTCTACGCAAAGATAGAAAGCAGCGATGCACTTGCCCTCAAGCCGCGTCCCATCCAGAAGGGGCAACAGGTGCTGCAGGTCGGCGGCGGTGCGTCCCTGAACGCTGTCAGCGCTGTCCTGCAGGCTGCGTGCAAACTCATCCGGGTCGAGAGAGGCGATGAACGGCTCCACTAGCTCCAGCGTGCCTGACTTCACCACCTCGCTCTCCAGCTCCCTGTTAGCAGCCAGCACAGCCACAGCCAAGCATGCATGGAATCGGATCAGCTCATCCTCCTTGGAGAAGGCCAGCGGGAAGAGCCACTCGGCTGCCTGCTTCTCGATCATCAGCCGCTGGCACCGGTGCCCACCATACATGGCGCAGTTGGCCAGAGCCACGGCACAATGGCGCAGCACAGTGGGATCTGTACCACGGCACCAGAAGAGCAACGCGTCCAGGGCTCCGTCTCCAATTAGCTGGGCTGATGTCTCTTCCGTGTGCTTGAACATGTGCTCCAGGATGCCCGAGATGCTCCGCGCAAGCTGGGCGTCCTCCTGCTCACGGGTCAGGTTCAGGATCACACCGAGACCCATGCGTGCTACATAGTCTCTATAGGAAAAGAGCTCCCCGTTTAGATCCGTTCAGGATCCCATAAATATAAAAAAAAAGTGATACTGTGGCTTACCTGTTCTCGGAGATCAGAATCTGCTCAAGCAGCTTGGCGGACTCATATGTGATGTCTTCAGCAGGCGTCCGAAGTAACTGCAGCAGTGACTCCAGACCTCCGTCCAGTCGGATTCTGTTGCAGATTTCCTCTGCCACTTGCCGGCCAACCGCAGGCAAAACCCAGGCCTCCTCAACAAGTTGGAATATTTCGGCGATAGCTTGCCGAGTCTTTGGCACATCTCCGGTGTCTTTGGAGGACCGGAGTGTTTTCACAGCAGTCCGTAGTGCTGGAAGTGAGCTGTCCAACACGACCTGGACATCGGCACGAAGGCCAGGTGAAACAGCCCTGGGGTCAGAGGTCAATCTGCGCGACTGAAACCGGCTGACCCGCTCAGGGACAGTGAGTCTGTCTGAACTGAACATTGGGAAGCGTCGATATATATTGCTAAGGCAAACAGCGAGAGACAAGAGCATCTAAGAAAAGTTTGTCATTGCCTGTGAAATGCTTGCTCTGGAAATGCGTAGCTGTGCTACAGTGCAACACGTCCAGGACACAGTATCAATGATGAAACAATAAGTCTTCTTATCCTCTTATCTAAACTGCATCACTTGATGATGTCACTGTGGGGCAAAAAAAAAAAATAACAGAAGGGTAACTGCTTAGAGGCCTAGACAGTTATACATCATCCACAATAACCAAATGAACTAAATGAATTAACCGACTTAAAAAAAAAAATACAGCGATAGATGTGAGACTACACCACTAACACATGACAAAATAAGCAAACACTTCCGGAAGCTCCATTACATGCACTGTGTTTATGTTTGTTATAACAAAAGCCCGGTGTTTTCTGTTACCTGTCAGTCAAGCACAGCTCTGCGCCATGTAGAGAAAGTCCGCACCAACTCCTTTTCTCCTTTTAGATATATTTATTTGGAAACTGTCGAGTTTATGCGCAAAATAAAACCTCTCTCATTGATAGTTCCTCTCTGTGCATCTTGACCGAGAGCTCTTGTTTCCTCCTCCTCAGCAACAAAGCAGCACTGAGGAAAAACTGCAGTGTCGCCCTCTGGTGGTCAAGAGGAGTAAAACAACAGAGATTCATTGTAGTATTGTAATAAATAACTGATTTACGTGTTCATAAAACAATCCGTTTCAATTATTTACAGATGAACCGAGGAAGCACCAGTGTCGCCATGTTTTCACCTTCTTGACCTACTTAGTGACATCCGAGGAGAACTCTTTTTTTTGTGCAGTGTTCATTTTTGTTGCAAGTTAACTCATTTGACACCCTAGTGTTTCTTTCTTTCCTATTTTTATTCCTTTATTTTTTTATTACTAACAAACATTCAGGTGAACTACAGCAGCACATAGAACAAATTTAAAGACACAAAAGTTTATGAGCAGCGACGCTGGTGTGTCTTGACCTTTCTGTTGATCAAAATGTTAATGAGTTGGAAAATGTGCGCATGCGCGTCGGGGTGCGTTCACTAACAACAGTAATCTGTGATTATTTAATCATGATGATTCTTTGGTATTCTTATTTGACAGTGCTTTTGAATTCTCCACTGGTTGGAAAGTGTTGATTAATTTTCAACAACAGCAGCTCTGACAGTATTTCCAGCTGCACCGCAAATTACTGGTTTATATTAATGCCTTTGTTCAATACATTATTGCTTCTATAGTAACAATTTGCACAGGGATTTGTATGTCATGTGATCCACATAAAGGGATTCACAGATTAAAAATGTGTGTCATTGCTGATATTGTGAAGTGTTCTGTGCAGATAATCATTTTGTATTTATTAAAGGAGTCACCAATGACAGCACTTTGTTACAGTCAGAGAGGTAAAGCTGTGATTTTAACTTTAAAGCACAGGAAAATCCTCAGTAGAGAGGGCTTTGCATTTAACATTAAACATGTTACACTTTGTTGTACACATTAACATTACATTTTGTTGTTCTTACTTTTAAAAGAGCCTTAAAGAGAGGGGGGGGGAAATAGGCCAGAATGACTATTTTATATATAGTCTATACCTATATAGCTATACTAGTTTATAGCTGTTACAACATTAAGTAATAGCTTTTTCAACAACATCCACTGTGCAAATTAATAAAATAACAACACGTCCTTTAATAAAGGAAAAATTGGAACTGTTGACAATTTACTGAGATGTCGTTTTATTCCTTACATACTACACTAAACTACAATTAAGGAAGTGAAAAGTCAAATGGCTGAAGTGTTTGCTCAGATGCTCAGTGAGCTTACAGTAAATCATTTAGTGACTTTTTTCATTAAAAGGAAATTAAAGGGAAACAAATAAGCAGTCCATAATATTTATTTCAAATTTGTCAGGGAATAGGGCCTAGTGAAACACTATGTCTTGTCAAATGTAATTCTTCCGAGAGACATTTAGTAAATCAACTTAAAAAGCTGTGTCATTGAAGTGGAGGTCACTGTCTACCTCTGTTTAATGATTAGTTGTTCTGAACTCGTTCTGACAGGTAAAGTCAACAAGATGAGTGACGTCTGGGTGCGCTGATCAGCAGGCCTCATTTTCCCTAATCCCTCAGTGTGTTACTCTCGGTGACAAACATGAAGCCTGAGCTGCTGCTCCTGCTGCTGGCACTGCTGCAAACCGGCCACTCCGCAGACGGTAAGCTCATTTTCAGTACGCTTGAAGCTTGTTAAATATCACATTGCCTTTAGTATACCATTTTGTTTGTAAATGTTTCAGTCATTCTTTAACTCATTATAGATCAAGGTAGGGCCACCAGGACTGTAAATAATCCTCTGAAAATTCATCCAAAAACTCCTTTTTACCTGTCAGAATACAAACAGGAATTTTGAAGCAATGCAAATAATACATAGACTAATTTAGAGATGAGTATACTCTTTCATGTAATTTTGATTCTGATGGACAATGTTTGACTTTAGAACTTCATTTCTTGTACATTCTTTTCTATACACACCTCAATAACATAGAAGTAACACTGCAATGATATCATATCATACACTGATATACAGTAATATTATATTCATATAAGAGATTTAAATGTAATTAATAATATTTGTACATTAAACAGGCACATACTGTGCTTGTTGGGGGTATATATAACAATGTTATTGAGGTTAGTGTATGTGGAGGGAAGAGCACTGTTTAAACATTTACAGTTTGGCTTTCAAGGGGCATATTTGGTCTATGTGTTGGTATAGAGTTCAGTGAATTGTGGGATATGGGTTTAAACAGTCTCATATCCAAATGCTTTCTGTGTGTTCTGTCTGTGCACGTCAGAGTCTTGCATTGAGCGATGTGATAGTGGCTTTGATGCAACCAAGCAATGCCAGTGTGACTCTTTATGCAAGTACTACAGGAGCTGCTGCGCTGATTATGAGTCTCTCTGTGACAATTTGAGTAAGAGTGGAATCAATATTTCATCTTCCTTTGATTCTTATTTTATGAAGGAGTTGTTTATTTTAATCAAGAGTTTTGAACAGAATAAAGGACTGACTACAGAAGTCTAATTCTTGTCCCCACAGCTCGTGGAGACACTTTCCCGTCTTTCCCTGAGGATGAGGAGAACAGTACGGTCGTTGGACCTACACTCAGGGCAGAGAACATAAAAGCAATGACCCTGCCTCCATCTCTTATCAAACATCCAACCTTATTCACTACAGCTCCACCAGCCTCGGACCCTGACGCTGAGGTGTGCAGCGGCAGGCCGTTTAATTCCTTCATGCAACTCAAAAATGGTTCACTCTATGCCTTCAGGGGTGAGTGGTCCAAATCAGATCATTACTTGAACATCCAGAACCAAAAAGCAGCATGTTTTACTTGATTTTTTTTATTACTGCTGTTTAATTATGGCTGTCAACATTGCTTTATTCAGATGAACGAAACAGGTTTACTTTGTGGTGTTTATTTTTGGAGTCTGTATATTACTGTGTATTTTTGTGTTTACAGGAAAGTATTTCTTTGAACTGGATGAGAGGTCAGTGTTGCCAGGTTATCCAAAACTCATTGAAGACTTTTGGGGGATAAAAGGTCCTATAGATGCAGCATTTACACGCATAAACTGCCAAGGGAAAACATACATCTTCAAGGTGTGGAGTCCTGAAAACTAAAAGTAGCATTTTTCAAATATAACAGAGCACAGAAGCATGTTCTATTATTTGATTAGAAGATATAAAGGGAAAAGGGAGGTTAAAAAAAGGCATGTTAAGGCTAGGAATACGTATCACTGTGACTGAATTCCATGCAATGCAGTTTATGAGATGAGTAAAACAGTACAGGATGTGCTGCTATAGGAAAATAATCAACAGTGGGGTTTTGTGATGTGGCTCAACAGGAAGTGGCTCCAAAGTTGATTACATTCCATGTACAACATATCCTGAATGTTTTATTCCTCTCATACCCCAGAAATTTTCCAACACTGCCATTATTATTTACTTTTAAAGAACGACACATTTTATCCCTTTATAATTACGTTTATTATTGCGCAACACCCATGAACAACTCCCTGACCAGTCTCTCTTTTTTATTGAAGACAAAGAAAATGCAGTTTGTTAAGTCACCAAGAAAGCACAAGGTCCTAGAAGGATTTCTTGTGCTGGAAATCTTAAAGTTTTAAAATTCCTTAACTTCAAACTTAAAGCTTTGAACTTGTCTCTTACAAAAACACTGACTCTGGAGCCTCATCAAAAAGGCTAAAGGTCTCCGCACAGAATCCTTCACCATGTCAACGATTACACACATTTGGTAATCTTTAATGTGGAGAGTAACCATGAAAAACCCAGTAATCTGCTATTATAGAAAATTAATCAACACCTTTATTATTAACACCAAAATATATTACACAATGACACAATCAGTTTTTCCAAATTATGTTGGATTGATTATTATTTGTAACAGCAGCCCAATTCCATCCATTATCTACACCGCTTACCTTCAGGGTAGCAGGGAAAATGGAGCCAGTGCAATCCAGGAGAGAGGTGGGGTACACCCAAGGCAAGTCACTAATCTATTGCAGGGCTAACACAGGGACAATAACCATTCAAGGGAATAAACAACGAGCAACTTTGCACCCCCACATTGAGAATATGCAATTTAGAGTTGCAAGTCGGTCTAATCTGCATGTCTTTGGACTGTGGAAAGAAACCGGAGCACCCACAGGAAACCCATGCAGACATAAAGAGAACATGCACGCTCCAAACAAAAAGGCCCCAGTCAGCCATGAGGTTTGAACCCAGAACCCTTTTACTTTGAGGCAAGAGAGCAACCTACTGCACCACCATGCCACCCCAGAAACCCTGTTAGAAATGATATTATTTTCATCAATGTGTTTTTCAATTCTTTTGTAATCAGAAGATATGCATTACTTTATAGGGGAGCAAATACTGGAGGTTTGACAATGGAGTCCTTGATGAAGATTTCCCAAGAGATATCTCTATTGGATTTGAAAAAATTCCAGATCACTTAGATGCTGCTTTTGCTATCCCTGCTCACAACCACAATGGAAAAGAGAAGGTCTACTTCTTTAAAGGTTAGGAAAAAACATTTCATAAAAATGCAAAAAACTAATTATGAAAAATATGGTTGTATTTGTATATATATATAAGCCCAAGTTTGTTATACACACGTGGACAAAATTGTTGGTACCCTTCAGTCAATGAAAGAAAAACTCAAAATGGTCACAGAAATAACTTTAATCTGACAAAAGTAATAATAAATAAAAATTCTATGAAATGTAACTAATAAAAGTCAGACACTGCTTTTCAACCATGCTTCAACAGAATTAATTAAAAAAAAAAACTCATGAAACAGTAATTACTTCCGAGTGCTCTTATTTAAAACTACCCCCTTTAGGTGAGCATTATTATCAGTATGAGTTTAAGTACCAGCCGTCCCATGAGGAGTGCATTCAGATGTCCAGGATCTTCCCCTCTGCGCTCTTCAGAAGATATACAGATTTATATTATGATCGCTGGGCAGAGCATTTCAGCCAGCTCTTCAGTGGATGTAAGCCTTTAAAATTGTAAGTAACAGCAGATAATGCTTATAATGCAAAATGTAATCTGTTGCGTTTCCTTTTTTCAGTTGAAAACCAACATGGCATCAATCACTTCATTAGTAAAGACTGGATTGGTATCAAGTCCCCAGTGGATGCAGTGCTGGCTGGAAGACTGTATGTCTCACCTAGATATTTCCAACAGCCCAGTAGGAGGCGGCAGGATCAACTGGGGGGTCAACATCGGAGTCAACAGTGGAACCAACAGTTGACCCAACAATGGAACCAAGACTGGAACCAACAGTGGGACCAGCAGTGGAACCAGCAGGAGTGGGGCCTGCGGCGTAGACAGAACCGATCTCCTTTCTGGGACACTATGGCTGACAGAGGTCGTAGCAACAGGCAGGAATTTAGCCAATTTATCAGCCAGGACAATTGGAGAGATCGGGACAGACGCAGGAATGGCTATCAACAGCAGTATGACAACGATTATGATCACAGATACAACCCTTCTGATGATTCAACATTCAACCGCATCCACTGGAGCCGGCCGTTACAGAGTGTCTACTTCTTTAAAGGAGGTTCTGAGTCTAATCTCCCAACTTTCATTGTAATGTGTTTATTGTAATGGTGTAAACAGCATATGTAGTACAGTGACAAAAGACATCTCTTCTAACTGATTTCAGCTGGTTCAGCTATTGCAATCACACTCATTGCTAACAGGCACACATTGTGCCAAGCTCTCCATAGTATGGTGTTGTACTAAACAGCTCAGTGACATGCAATGTGCCACTGTCATAGTGTGCCAATGATCCAGCAAGTCAGTTCATCATATTTATAGATAGATAGAGAGAGAGAGAGAGAGAGAGAGAGAGAGAGATACAGCAACATCTTTAGGACAGAGTGCTTTGCAGTTTCTCAAAAACATAAGCTGTGTTTTTTTCTTTTTAACGTCAAATAAATGTAAATAGAGCTGTGATAACACGAACTAACTTGTTTCGTGGAAATTGGGGTGACGTGGTACTGTAGTGGTTAGCACTGTCTCTTCACAGCAAGAAGGTTCCGTATTGGATTGCCAGGTCAACTGGGGCCTTTCTGTGAAGCATTTGCATGTTCTCCCTGTGCCTGAGAGGTTTTCCTCCCACAGTGCAATGACATGCAGGTTAGGTCAACTGGCTACTCTAAATTGCCCATAGGTGTGAATGGTTGGTTGTCTCTGTGTTAGATCTTTTGATAGATCGGTGACCTGTCCACGGTGTACCCTGCCTCTCAGCCAAAGTCAGCTGGGATTAGCTCCAGCTTTCCCACAACCCTTACAGATAAGTGGCATAGAAAATGGATGGATGGATAATAATCATTAGTAAATATCAGTGCTATAAGAGAAAAATATCTTTAAGGAAATGCTGTTATAGAAAACTAAACAATTTAAGTCCATTGTTGATTATTTTCCTTAAAGAGCTTCCTCTTATTACTTACTTAACCACTATTAATCATTATTAGTGCCACATTTAGTCATATAAATAAGGAAGAATATTCAACAATTTTTTTTTTTGATCAAGGACTTCTTAACTTGCAAGCTGTTGTTAAGATTTAAATAAATGGTTTAGTAAAGGCAGATACACTTGGAAGGTAAATCAGTTTACAAGTTAGTAAATAATAGATTCTTAGACAGTGCTGCTATCAATTATAAGGCCAATTTACAGTAAATATACCACAGTGTGCTAAAAAGTGTGAGCACTTGGATATGAGTCACAAATATCTCTCACTTAAACACATAACTTAGTTTTTATTTAATATTATTCAGTTGTATGAAATTTAACAATAAAGTTTGGTTAAATGATTTTATCAGTGCGTACATTACAGGTCTTTCTCTCTTTCTGTCCCAATGTGTCTACAGATCAATACTACAGATTCAATTTACAGACCAAGCGAGTTGACTATGCCATTCCTTCGTACCCCAGACCGATTGGCAAATATTGGCTGGGCTGCAGAGACAGACCAGGAGCAGAGAAGAGATAAGTCTAATCTCTAAAATGGACGTAGTTCAATAGTCCTTGTATGAAGTACCTGAGGCAGATAAACATTTACCATTTTATGACATGTAATTAATGTAAAGTTCAGCATACTTTATAGAACATCATCAGTATAATTTCAGTAAGTGACCAATTTCTAAATCCATACATAACTAATTTATATGGAATTTTTTTGTGTAGTGTTATCATAAAAATGGAACAGAAGTGTTCGACTTCTGATCACAACTGGTGTAAAAAGGTCAACCTGTATTCATAGGTAATCTCTACTAATTTATTAGAAGTGCTATTAATATATTTGTCCATCTTTGATTACGGTTATGTGATTTGCAGTGAAATATTCATTTCATTTAACCTTGTGAGGCAATCATTTGTCAATAATCACTTTGGTGCTGAAGTAAACGATATACTTTACACTGAAATACACTGAAAGCATGATTAAAATAATAAAACCAATTATTGTTTATTCATATGGCTTTTTAAGCACCTGATGATAATGCATAAAATAGTGATATTGTCTTCCATCCTTTCTGGCACTAATTCTGCTAAAATGTACCTGTATCTTGAGTTTGGTAAGAATTCTATAAGAGCTATTTCAGGCAATTTGCCTATAATGTGCATCTGCATTAGAGGTTTCTTCATTAATGTCACAAACACTACATTAACTAATGGAAATCTTTAATATGGAATATTTAAGGGTTAATTTGTTCCATTGTAAAGCATTGAAAGCTGAGCAATGAGATTAAACTAACACAAGTTTCCCTTTAGAGTAGGAGCTCGCTCAAAACACATAAAAGATAAAAGATTTCTTTAAACTGCCCTTGTGTATTGTTCCCATCTCATATAAACAGTGTCTAAAATTCAGACACTGAAAAAGTACTCTGCAGGATTGCTGAGTCATCGTTGTGCCAGCTCTGTCTAACCATTATTTCAAAATCATTAAATATTCATAATCAATAATACACCTATTAGTGTGTGAACACTTATTGTGTAATCCCTTTTTATTACCAAATAAATTAAAGGTGCATATAAACACAACAATTGTTTTGGTGGCTAATTCTGGAAGATTTATAAAGAGAAATAACAAAAGTATAAAATACATGAAGGGGAAGTAATGTAAGTAGGAGAAAAGTGAGTTTTCTTATGGTATGCCAGAATACAGAAATAGATATATACTTCTAACATTACTCAATTTATACATATCAGCACATCAACTGCTCAGTCTCATGAATTATTTCCATTCATCTATCCATTATCTATACCGCTTTATCCTTCTGGGAAGGAAGCTGGAGCCAATCTCAGCAGACTTCGGGCGAGAGGCGGGGTACACCCTGGGCAGGTCGCCAGTCCACCACAGGGCCCTCATGAATTATTTATATAAACATTTTCATATTTGGGCTCTTGTAATGTCAGAGTCTCATTAGTGATAAACTCGGAAGTAGCAGACTCCTCGTCTGATACAGCCACTGTCTCATAAATAGCCTCACTCTTGGTGTCTGATTCAGAGGGGGTTCTTGTGTCCATGTCCGCCCCTGAGACCTGCGTAGTCCCTCCTTGGACAACCTTGAGTACAGAGGACAGAGGTCTCCTGGGGGCGCTGTTCTCCTGCAGTGAATCCGTAGCCCCTACTGTACATGGAGAGCTCAAGGAGGTGTGTTTCCTTCGGCTGGGCTTCCTCAGGACAACATCTGGCTGTCCTGAAACAGCCGCCTGTTCCCACAAGCTGGCCCGCGCCCCCAGTTTCCTGCGTGGGGGCTTTGTCACAGGAGCCCCCTTAGTTTTGGGCTGTGTTGCTTCCTCTTTCTGTCTTTGTATGCTGCCCAGCCTGCGTAGCATGGCCTGCACCGGCCCCTCAGAGCTCAGGTCTGCCTTTGAAGCCCGCACAGGCTTGCCTACAGTCACGTAGACAGTGGACACCTTCTCTGTCTCCGTGTCCATCTCATGCCCCTCAGATGATTCCTGTGGCTGTAGGCTCTTCTTGGGGTTGGTCGGAGTCTGCCGTCTGCTGCCTGGTACAGTTAAATGAGTCCTCAATGGGGTGGAGCCATACCTTTCCGAGTCTGCTTCAGGTAACGAGTTAGCGTCTTGCTCCTCTGAGGAGGCTTTTGCCTCATCATTTGTCTCCTTGTTTTCTCCTTCTGTCTGCCCATGGTTCCCCTGCGCCCCCTGCAGGTTAGAGAGCATCAGGACTCCCCATGGAGTTTTGGGCTTGCGGGCAAGCTCCTGAGTCGAGCCACGCCGCTCTTTCGGGCTGAACTTGGTGCCTTCTGCAAATGAAACTGAGGGCCGCTTGGATTTGGCAATGCTAGATGTCCTTGGTATGCCAAAAGCCAGAGACATGTCCTCGCTGCTGAACGTAGGTGGCTCGGATAAGAAGTTACACTTCGAGCCCATTTCCTGGAACTGGAGCTCACCTCCTGCCACAGCTGGGATGTCTGTAAAAAGCAAAAAACAAATTGTTTAATCAAGCGATACTTCTGGGGGAAACCGAATGCAGATGTGCTGTTACCCAAGAACACCACACGCAGAGTCCCTGTACCTTCTCTGGGAGGAACGCAGTACACGGCTTCTCCATCCTCATCCGTCTCAAAAGAGTCTGAGACCCAGCCTGAAGGGGGCTCGATGAAGCTGTGGTTAAAGGTGAGCTCTGGATCATGGTGAGAAACTAGCAGCACAACGGGTAATATTATCAGTCACTTACGCTGAGAGTCTGACTTGCTAAAATATTTTAAGGTACATAATTGAACCCTAAAGAGCACTCCTCTAAAAGCTAATAAATGGTACACCACATGCCATTTCCCAGGAAAAAAGATACATATCAAAGTTACAATACATGCACTCCTGCAACAAGGCAAAGTACAGTATGGCATGTTTATTTCTGATAATATAGAGCCAGAATGCCTTCCTGATCAGACATTTTGAAGGACTTGCAATTGCCTTGAGATGGATACCTATTTTAAATGGAGCATGGGGACCATACGCTGGACCAATGCAACCGATGCAAAATGAAGCTATTTACATTAAAATTAATTACAAAAGTATAAATATGCCAGCATTTTTGCAATTATTGTCATAATGGAGCACATGGATGACTGTCTAATGCTGAATAGCTAAACATGATTGAGGCATTATTAACATAAGAAGTGTGCAAAGGAGATCAAGAACACAATAAATAAAAATTATTTCTTCTACTTCTTCTTCTTCGGAGATTATTTCTTCTAATTTCATCCTATAATAAATATCGCATTTAAGGCAAATGCTATTCCACCAAAGGAAACGAGTAGCATTTGTGTCACTGCTGATATTTGATATAATATTGAAATAATGCTGTGCTACAGAATATAACATATACTCATAGTTAATAACACAAATAACATATCACACATTAATTTCATACATTAATGTCTCTTATTATTTACCTTTAAAAAACCCTATTCTTTAATTTAGTTAAAGCATTTTAAAGCATTTCATAACCGTCCACAGACCTGTAGTGTGTGCCAACAATGATTGCAAAAGATGCAGCTGGTTAAAAATAGACTACTGGACTTTGATTAGTAACCATAATTACTTCAGAGATTACAATGCATTATATGGTAAATAAAATTATGAAACTGTGTTCACTTGTTCTGACCATAATAAAAAAACTGAAGTGAAGTTAATTCCTTGAGCGAGACATTTGAGCAAATCAAAACACTCATTAATTGCAGTTAATAAGACAAAATAATTTAGTTTAACACAATTAATTGTTTAAGCATTTGACAGCCCTAGCTCTAAAATATCACTGGCTGTCCAAATCTTTTAATGGCTTTTAATAAAAGGATCTAACCTGTAACCCTGGGAAGCCCAGAGGACCAGAGAGTGAGACACGGCATGGCTGAGCTCATGTTGGCTAGCACTGTGAAGACATGATGCTTCATTCGACTCGTCGTACTTCCGTCCCCTACTGCCACTCTGCAGGTTAACAGATTGTTTTAAACCATGTATACACAGACAGGACAAATACTAGGTGTAAATGTTCTTTGGGGTAAAAACAAAAGCATGCTGTATTTATCCAGGTCAAAAATCTAACCTGTCCTTCCCATCAGCTGGACTTCCACAACAGCAGCAGCAAAAAAACAAGGCAAGTATGAGAACCAGCAAAGGAATCAGAAGTCCTGCTAAAAGTCCTGCCCGCCTATCTGCAATACACACACACACACACACACACACACACACACACACACACACACACACACACACACACACACACACACACACA
>JAQQZR010000003.1:7511052-7543552 GCA_030068235.1 Notoglanidium macrostoma
CTTTTATGTCAACGACCGCTCAACTAAGTAAAGAGAAACAACAGTCCATCATTATCCAGTCTCTTTTAAAGTCATAACAATAAAGAAAAACATTGAATGTGTGTGAAGGTGTGTCCAAACGTTTGACTGGTAGTGTATATTATATTTTACAGAAACATCAAACAACTCGTGCTGTAAGAGTATTTTAGACATACTATAGATAGAGTCTAATTTTTTTTTGTTGTTGTTAATCTGAAGGTTAAGCAATTGGAGTTGGATTACTCACTGACTAACACTGCCTTTTTCTATTTGTTTGGAAATATTTGTATTGGTCAATTTAACACAATAGTGTGTTTTGTGACCGCTGCATTCCAACAGGTTCTGAAAAACACATTGTGCAAATGACAGAATATTTGACAAAATGAAAATGTAAATAAGAAAACTATCACAATCTACATAGAAGATGACTTTTGTTCAGACTTGTCTCTGGTTGAAGGTGTGGCAGGCTGCAGTTTAGCTTTTGGCCTTTATAACTGTGTTTTACTGCCAAGTGCACGGTAACCTGATCATCTGATTCTTCCAAAACGCATTGCTGGCTGTGAGACAGTAGCTGTACTAATCTGAAATGTAGAGTACAACAGCCATCACACATGAGCCAGCACTCTGATTCCTGTTGTAGGGTGAGCCAACATATTCTTCATTAGTGCTTTATTTAGCTTAAGTTTAAATAAATCTCAGTCTTTTTGTGGAACAATTCTTTTTTATTATTCCAATTTGGCTAGCTTATCCTGATATTCTGGTTGGTCCATTTGAAAGCTACTTGTGTGAGACTGTGTGAGCTGCTGTTTTTGCTGCATCTAGAACAAGTACTTGTCTCCAAGCTGAACGTTTCCATTATCAGAAAGTAAAACAGAAAAAATAAGGATCACACTATCATTTTTTTTATGTTACTGCATAAAGGCAAGCGACAGAGAGAGATTAGAAAATACATTTTAGAATATCAGATAGTCGTGAACTCTTCTAGTCATCTATGCAAATATGTTTCGATGTAATAATCTTGAATGACCAGCCTGTAAAATAATACTTTGATAGCGTTGTAGTATACGGCAGATTCGTATTTTAAAGGAGAAGCAGGTTAATCAAAGCTAAGGGTTTTTTTGTTTGTTTGCTTGTTTGGGGGTTTTTTGGATCATGAGAAAGTGGGTTGGGGTTTTTGACCCGCCATCAAGATCTGCAGTAAGTATTTGTAGTTTGTGCGCTCAGTTCCTGGCAATTCACTAAAGGTAAACCGGTTAAAATTTTAAATGGCCTTTCATACATTTTGCAATTATTTACTTTGCTCAGAATATTATTATCAGGGTGGAATATCGTGGTTAGAACAAACAGTCAGCTAGTGATACTGAATTTACAGCTCAAGAAAGTTCACCAATAACCCATGGTGGGCAAAATACAAAAATTTCAAAGTAGAGATACCTTTGGTCACATCCTACTGCAGTAAAAGTCTTCTATTTACATTTCTACTTGAGCTAAATTACAAAATTATATGCTTTTTTTCCTTTATGTGATTGTCAAATGTAAAAGTACTGATTTATTTCAGTTAGTACCCTAACCCTAACCCTAATACAGTATGATTTTGATGATGAGTTTCTCTAGACCTCTCTGACTTCAGACCAAAACAAGATGGTACGTGTCGGCTGCTCGTCAGTGCCTTGCTATCTGAGTGGTGTGTCTGGCTACAATGCACAACGTGAATAAACCTGGCAATCATGAAAACATGGGTCACAAAATAATCTGCTTATTTCAATAAAAATGCAAATTTTATTTGGCACACACACAACCATACATAGTACGATGTGTAGTGAAATACTTACTATGTCTATCTTTATCTCTATCTAACGTCTAGCTTGACCAAAACCATATAAAAGTATAAAAATATAGTATAAAGGATATTAAAGATAGGTGTCAGAAATAGTATAGCTATAATTGTAGTAAATTGCAGATATGCACAGTTTACGTGCAAAACAGTCGGGCTGAGGTAGTCGTACTGAAATTGCCAGCATATATGACAAATATTTATGAATGTGGGGTAAATATGAGGTAATACAGGAATAAGTACACTATAAGTACAAGTAGGTAACTCTTATAAACTTACAAAGCTTAATATTTTTGTGAAGTATGATAGGGTTAGGGTTATGAAGTTAATATATTATTTACGTTTTGTCTTTTTTTAAGCAGGAATTCCTGAACAGATGGCGTGCATTCCGGCTTAAAAAAATTTTAAAAATAAAAACAAATCTGTAAGATGAAATGCTCAAAATCAGCCGCAAGATGCATCAGAGAAATAAGTGGGCTACTGGGAATATTTAGGTTTCGTCTCTGTATTTATAGATGAGTACTATTTTTTTTTTTTAAGTCTGTCTGTCTTTTCGGTGAACTAAACTCGGAATACAGCCCTAGTGTTGTACATTTGAGTGTGTGTTTGTTGCCATACCGCTTCCACCTCTTTTGACATCTTGGATATCTCCAGCACTTTGGCTCTGAGCTCATCACGCTGTTTATCCACCACCTCTTTAAGTTTGAGCATCACCTCTCTCTCCTGACGCTGTGTACGGTCTGAGGAATCAAGGTAAAATACTGTTAACAGAAATAATGCCAAGAGGTCTCAGTGAGAGAAATCAGTATTATTACACCCATGTAATGACACCATGGGACAGCGGTTAGCATTCCTGCCGCACAGTTCCAGGGTCCCTGGTCCAAGACTGAGTTCAGGTTATTGCCTGTGTGGAGATCGGCACGTTCTCCCAATTTCTGTGAGGGATTTCTTCAGGTTTTCCATCCCGCCTTCCAAAAACATGATAGTAGGTGGACTGGCCATGCTAATTTGGCTCTAGGTCTAAATTAATTTGTGAATGTGTGTGTGGTGCCCTGAGATGGACTCACACCCAGCGTTCTCTGGAAAAGCCCAGATCTACCACAACTGTGATCAGAATAAAGGTGTTTATTGAAGATGAATGAATGAACGAACGAACAAACAAATGACACACCCTTGCATAATTTTCATTTCAATTAATAGCTGAGCAAATTGCAAGTGTGCAGGTGGAAAACCATCACTCATGTTTAAAAACAGTTACATTAAATTAACACCAGCCAGAAAGGATCACTCCAGGGAATAATGTTATCTTTATCAACTGCATCTGTAAAGTATTTGTGATTATCACAGACAAAAATTTCAGCATTGCCCTGTACCAAGAAAAGAACATGTATTTTTTCTCGGAACTGATTTATAATGAATGTCTACGGACTATTGTTAAATTCCATCATCAAATGCTTAAAACTAATAAAAATGAAACTAATAATTGCTTAAAGTGTCAACTTGATTACATTATGTAATCATGCAATCTTTCTGGAGTATGGAATATTTGTGAAAAAAATTCCCTACATCTTTCAAATGACTTTATAACATGACACATTATTCAAAATACACAACATTATGAATAGTAATTCTATCCATCCATCCATTATCTATACTGCTTATCCATTAAGGGTTGTGGGGAAGCTGGAGCTAATCCCAGCTGACTTTGGCAAGAGGCGGGGAACACATTGCACGGCTAACACACAAACAAACAACCATTGGGCAATTTAGAGTATTCAGTCGATCTACGCTGCATGTCTTTGGACTGTGGGTGGAAACTGGAGCGTCTGGAGAAACCCACGGGGGGCATGAGGAGAACATACAGCTCCGCGCAGAAAGGCCACAGTCAGCCAGCAGGTTCAAACCGACAGTGAGCCGACAGTGCTAACCACTGCACCACTGTCCCACGCATAATAATTATAACATGTATTATTTTAAAAATGTCATGTCATGACAGGGATTTTAACCTCTTACTCTAACAGGACACTTTGGTGAGTCAAGACCTACACACCTTACACTTGTGACTGAACACCTAGCAGTTAACATATATTTCCAAACCTGCACAGTGCATCTTATGTTTGTGCAATGGGCAATTTGGTTTTGCTTCATCAATCGTTTTTCAAGAAACCGCAATTGTTCTACAATTACATTCCACCAGTGATTCAGCTTCTCCAGAAGACTGTCTTTTGTTAAACATGAAAAAAATAATCACATTTTGTACAATTCAGCACTGACTTCTAACTTAGAAGTGTTGTGTGTGGGTGTGATTGATGATGAACATGTATCCACTGTGCAGTTTACCTTCTTTAGAGAGAGAGCTCTGCAGGCGACCCAGCAGTTCCTGGTTCTCCTCCTGTAGCTGCAGCACTTCCTTCTGCAACGCCTCCATCTCCGCCTTCCATTTCTGCTCCTTCTGCTGCCATTCCTGCTGAAACATACTCACTGTCAGTCAATGCTGGAACACACTCTTGACAGAAGATTCAAGCATCAGACAGATGCATTATTGTGAACAGTTTTTACATGCTGTACATGCCTGGCAGATCCCACCGAATACTTTGAGTTGTTTGTTTTGAATCTGAATCTTCCAATATTGGAATTTTTAACCTGTTCTCTGGAATCGGGTTATGTTTGAACTGGTGCCATGTGTTGAATTTGTCTGCAGGCTGGAAGTTGGGCTTTTTGCATATATTAATTCAGTGGTTTTGAAATTGTGAGAAAACTGCTCATGGGAAATAGTGTACTTTTAACTGAGCTTTTTAAAGGTTTTAACAAAATTAAACCTTTATGTATATATTAAAATAGTATTTAGCCCTAAACAATTTGTATCCTATATAGACATATTTAACCCCGTACATTCCCAGATTATAATTTAGTTATTAAATTAACTGAATAATTAATACAATTAATAAAATTCATACAATTCATCATTTTTGATAACCCCACTGAAACTAACATTAAAGCTTTGTGGTGAGCGTTAGAAATGTTAATCTGATCCTGGGAGTTCTTGAGATTAAATGTATGAAATGGGATTTTTTATCAATGTGTCCATGTTTAGTAGAGGAAAAGAGACCATGTAAAGAGGTTATCTGGGTTTTATAAACATACAAACACATGCACAACAACTTACAGTTATGAAAAGTTTTCTAATAGTCAAACATCAGAATTAACTGAAAAAGCTATAATAAAAACAAGCACAACAAAGAAACAATTATAAAAGGTATATATCTCAACCCAATAATATGATTTACATCACATAGTATAGGTCATGTTTTATATTTTAAATCTCTGCAAACATATTTTTTCTCTTTATTCTACTCTATTGTTTTTCATTTTTGCTGCTCTTTGTTTCTGTCCACTTTCTGCCGTGGCAACTTGTGGGACTAATAAAGGCTTATCTTTTCTTATCTTATCTTAAATGCATTGTCTATTACACATGCATGTAGGTTATAGAGGTTACGATAAAACATACTGAATAACATGTACTGAATTAACAGATGAACTGTACTGATAGAAATAAGATATTTTAACTGAGGTAAATATACAATATTGTACAAAAATCATCTAATGTACTTCTGAAGTACCAGGACCAGATCGAACCCAGGACCTTCTTGCTGTGAGGCGACAGTGCTAACCTCTGTGCAGCATTAATATATATTATTTAATTAAAAAATATTTAATTATGTTTTTATTTGTAAATAATTTTGCAAACTAGATATTATTTGTGTAGATTCAGGAAATAAAAACCCAATTAATGTGATTCCAGTTGTATATAATTTGGTATCTATGCAAAGCATTTTATTTAGTAAATATTGAAATATTGTAATAGTCGTAGTCATACGGGTCATAAAGTTGACATTTAAAAGAGTAAATGAGATTTAAGAGGGACATGTTTTCGTTTGTTCTATTAGCTTGTTTTGGGGTTTGTTTCTCTCTCTCTCTCTCTCTCTCTCTCTCTCTCTTGTTTTGCAGACCTGACAACCTGAGCATTATGTTCTCCTGGCTCAGATAGCAAGACTCTGAACTTGCTTTTTGTTTTTTTTTGTGCACGTGATCCGTATCTGCTTGCTTATGATGACCACATTTGACATTAAAATCCCCAGTGTTACACAGCTGTTCAGCAGTCATTAGACTAACGCAATGTGTGTCGATTTCACTCACAACTCTGGGGATTCTGTAACATCTGGGTTAAAAACAACAGCTGGGTTTGGGTCTCACACTCACACACACAACCTACTCTGTGTGAATTATTCTTTTGAATGCTGAAAAACTTGTTAACAGCTTGTACAAATCGCATTCCCACTCAACAGGGCTAGAACTAGACGTACAGCGTAGGCTACTTAATCCAATATGGCTCCCTACTGTACATTACAGCCTGTGTTATACCCTATGGAGTGCACTTATATAGTGAAGTAGGGAGGCATTTGGGATTTTGCCTTAGAGCCATGGCTAGAATAAATGTATCGCTATAGTCTGGGTTACAAAATAAACTGTAACAGTAAACAAACTGTAACTGTAAATGTCGGACCGCGCGCGCGCGCGTGTGTGTGTGTGTGTGTGTCTTACACGAGTGTCTGTCTTGTTAGAGTCCTGCTGTTGAAGCTGTAGTGTTTCAAACGCCCTGAGTAGATTCTCTTCTTTACATTTCTGTGTATGGTTGCTGGCTGTGAAGCGCTCCAAGAGCTCCAGCACTTTCACTATCTTAGGCACCAAGCTCTCCACGCTGGCTTTGCCATAGTTGTCGATGAGCTTCTCCACGTCGGAGCCGATGATCTTGGCAATGTCGTACACATCGTCCAAGGTTAGAGCCGAAATGCTCCTCTCCAAACACTCGCTCAGCTTTTCTACGTCTTGGTCGGGCTTGATGGTTTCCATCGCAGAGACAAAATATATCAGAAGTCGGGAAGAAGAAAGTCAGTTCCCCCAAACCCACGCGCAGCAGAAGCAGCCTGACATTTCAGCTCTATTCCGAGAATGTGGTGGTGGTGGTGGTGTTTTTTTTCTGCTTTCAGTTTGACCCTACCACGCTGACTGTCACCATTTCCAAGCAATAAACCAGGCGCATTATACTGTATGTCCCTGCCTAGTTTAATAAGCTGTAAAAGCCTACTGTGGTGTTATGTCCGATTCCTACCGACATGATCTGATCTGATCTGATCCTGTGGACACGCTGTAACATGTGATCTGCAGCTTTACACCTACACAACTCATCTCATGGGTTTGCATCGTGCCCTCGTACACAACACAAAACTACACTATAAGGACCTCCTGGCTAATTTTCCTATTTCAGGATCCTCCTTCTCTCCTGACCAATGCTACTGAGTGGTGTGTTCAGAGCTGATTTGCCTAGGCTGTGTGTAACAGAAGGTTATGAGAGGGAATGTACTGGGGCTTTCCTCTAAAAAAAAAAAAAAAAAGTCAAATCAGCCTTAACTTGCACCTAAAAAAGCCTAGAAGACTGAGTACTGTAAAATACGCATTAAAAACTCTCAGGTTTAAACATCATGTTGGCTCAAAAACAGTTCCATTAACGTCTGCGATCCTGCTAATTAGAAATTAAAAATAAATAAATCACGAGCTCATACAGATAAATCGAGGTTTTTTTAGTATACACTGGCGGAAATGAGTAATGTGAAAGAGGAACTTTACAAGAAATGCGAACACTGTTTCTCATTGTGTAGATGGGGTAAAAGGCAGGAATAGGAATGTTTCCAAGGGCCCTTGAGTAGCCTAGACAACTTGTCTGTGACGTAAGGATTTTATATTTTTTATGACGTTACACTGATGAAGATTAAAAGGTAAACGTCACCCTAAATTACATTAATTAGCCTGTATTTATACTGCCCAAAAGTTTGTGGTCACCTGACCTTCACATCCACATGTAGTTCTTCCCCAAACCATTGCCACAAAATTTGAAGCACACAACTGTATAGGATGTCTTTGTATGCTGTAATATTAAGATTTCCCTTCACTGGAATTAAGAGGCCCAAATCTATTTCCACATGACAATGCCTCTGTGCACAAAGCAAAGTTCATATAGATGTGGTATGCCATGATCGCTGATCTCAACCATATTGGACATGTTTTGGATGATCTGGAATGCTGACTGTACGCCAGGCCTCCTTGTCCGACATCAGTGCCGGACTTTACTAATATTATTGAGCTGAATAGACACAAATCATGTGGAAATCTGGTGGAAAGCCTTCCCAAAAGAATGGACATTATAAAGGCAATTATAACATTAATTATAACATCCACATTATAATATCTGGAATGGAATGTTCAAAAAGCACATACGAGCGAGATTAGTCAGGTGTCCAATCTTTTGGCCATATAGTGTATCTTTGATGTGTCTATTGATTCTGGTTCTAATTAGTTTTTTTTGTTGTTGTTTTTATTATCTTTGTGATCATTTTAAGTAGTCCTAATATGATACAAATTGTTCTGAATCTTTAACAGTGTAACTATGCAAGGGTCTGTGCAGAAATGGATCAGGAACAGTATGAAAGTGTATAATACTGTATAAAAGTGCTGATGAAATTTTTTTTGTACAAATTTTGTTATACATATTTATTTTATGAATTCTTTATGAATTTATGAATGAATTAAGTCAGTACAAAAACATTATAGATTTCCAAAATATAATTTGCATTTGAAAACTGTTTGAATGTCAGTAAAGAAAGCAACATATTACATAACAGACCACTTTTCAGACAAAAAAAACCCAAAAACATAATGAAGGCTCCTGTGTTTTGCCGTGGAAAAGAGAAAAGTGTGACAGTTAAAATTCCCAGACGAACTGTGCCAGACTATCCAAGATGCGCAGTAAAACTTACCAGTTCATTTCCTTATAAAACTATGCACATAGTACTGTCCTGGGCCTACTATTTAGGAAAAAAAGCAAAGGGTCATGACACCAAATATTGTCTTCATTTTATTACTGTTTACTGCAAGTTGTAGTATTTTTTCTTTTACGGTATGGCTAGTATGGTATGTGGAAATATATTTACACTTCTTAAACCCAGTGTGGGTGCCATTGAACACAACACTATTACATCAACTATAGGACTCATCATGACCCTGGCAGAGCACATCACAGCCGTGACAGTGATGCAGTTATAATTCATTCTGTTAAAAAAAGCACATTCACTGGCAGTCTTGCAACATACTATAAAAAGCTACAACACAGCCAGTCAGTTGTTTTGCAGCATCATTCAAAAATCACTTTTTATTGTACAAAGTACATAGGAATTGCTCAGGACACCAAATGAACCTGACTGCAGTTGGCTACTTAATGCTAAACTTTAGCATCCTGGCCTGTTCTTTACATCCTTGCTAGTAACCAGACTGCATTTAGATTTCCTTTTGTAAACAGTCTGTGGCTAGGAGAAGAAACTACATAAACTCATAGATGTCAAACAGGTCTGACCCAATGGAAGTTTTAATCCAGCCCACCAAATGAATTTAAAATCTATGCTCTAAATCAAAATTGTGGACCATAACATGAATTGAAAGATTCAAAAGACAATATAAACCTGTCTTGCTTTTTCTACAGGGAGGGGAGATAAACTCAGGGTCCTTAGCTTTTCTCATTAGAGTTCATGATATGAAATTCATAGGCTATAAAAACTTACACTGTAAACATATCTTTCCAAAGCAACTGATTTATGTTTTCAAGAAAAGCATAATTTGGTAATGAATTACAGCCTGTTCATCTGGTTTGTAGATGGAAGCATGAGCTATCAGGTTGTTCATGCAGAATATACCTTTAAGATAAATGCCAATAAACATATTTTGAGAGTTGCTGATCTTCTAAACTCATTTGGTCTAGCCCACTGAACATCGGACTAAGTGAAATGTGGCCTTTTATATTAAGTGAAGTGGACACCCCTGAATTAATTAGTTTACAACCTGTGAGGTTTAAGCCCTTTTAGTATTTTGAGCTTGCATGTCGTAAAACAACAGAATGTAGTCAAACTTGTTCAACTGTTGCAATGGAAAAACAGCCTCAAACGTCAAGTGTTGATCTTTATTTTTGACCCAAACTACCATGTACATGAAAAATGCACAACATAACAGGGTTATTACAACCGACTTATAAAAAAAACTATTTTATGTACTTATAAGATTATGAAAAAAGAGCATAATTATCCAAGATCATTGATGCAGTTTTCCACAACTACTGACACACGAAAATACATTTTAGACAACGTGCATCAACACAAATTACCATGCCAAAAAAAAACCCCGAAGCATTATACAAAATCTTAAAACAGGTGTTTGAGAGCTTCCAAGCGGACACCATGGTAAAGTCTTGAAGGACAGAGCACAGATTTGCAAGCATAAGCCTCTTAGGTGCTCACTGAATGTCAACAGTAGCAGTCCGTGGTGCTAAGCGTACATGTCCTCACGGTCAGCGTTGTAGATCTCACCCTCCTGCAGCGAGGCAAAGTTGAGGAAGTGAGAAGGCCGATGAACCTCGTGATAAAACTCTTTCGGGTTAGACAGCTGCAGCTCGTATTTCATATTGGGGTCGTGGCGAACACCTGGAATGAAGAAAAGGGGAAATAATTAATTATGCACATTTAAAATGTCCCCTCAAAAACAGACCAACATGATTTAAATGAGTGGGTACATTTTCACTGTTAATGCTGTGCTCACCCATGAAATTGTAGTTCCAGGACCCTTGACCAGGCACCATGAAGAAGCCAAGGAAGCGATCAGACAGCAGCATCTGCACCCTTTCATAGTGAGATGGCAGGTAACCCTTAGGGTTGTTGCCCTTATCGGTGTTCTGCCTGCCCCATTCATATCCGCTAGGAGTCAGCTTGTAAGCAGTCAAGGTACAAGACCCTGGAGTGAAACTACACAAGAGAGCAATAATCAAATCACTGGCTTCATTCACATGCAACCTAATAATCTGAAAGACTGCTTGATCAGAATTCAAGGCATTCACATATACAGCTAAATCAAAACAAAGAAAAATGATTGAGGCTGAGCTAAGTGGAATTTCTATCCTATCGAATGACCTGGGTAATCAATCATGATGTAAAAACCACAGTCAGTGTCAGCTACAGGGTTGCTGCACATTTTAACATCAAATTTAAGATTTAAGACCTTTTTAAGGCTACAAAAAAAACATTCAATTGGAACAGTACTTTTTTATATTTTCTAAATTTATAAATGTGTGAGAGAGAGACACACTTGTGTGCATATGGCACGGGGACAGGGACGGTAACAGGGTATTTTCAGTCGTCTTAAGACATCGAAACATCTTAAGACCTAAAAATGACATGTTGATGACTATAATCTTATAGATCATGCACTTTTTAAGATGGTCCCTTACGGATTCCATTACTATAAAGTGCTGGTGACCCGTGTTTGAGAGATTAGCTTCAGCAGGATTTAACATGAAAAATTTTTAAAATATATTAAATTGTACTGTAGTGAGCAGTCACTCAAGAACAGGCGAAACATAAATAAGAGTGGTATGGGCTGTACCTTGCTTGGCAAGCCAGAGCTTGTGCGGTTCCCATGGCAAGGATTAACAAGGCATGCATGCTCACAGGTCATATGATTCCATAAACAGTCACCATACTTTTATTTATTGAATACTGAAACATCATAATTGATGAGACTGAATGTAAGACTACATGCCACTAAAAATAATACTTTAAGCAATTTTATGACTTTAAATTTATCAAAGGTAATTCAGGAATTCAGGATGCAGGAACTCTGAGCTTAGAAACTATACAAGGAACAAGAAAATTTAACTAAATTAATCCATTACTAGTTTAGAACTGACACTTATGCAAGTCATCTGTGTACCTGCAGGTGATAATGATGGTCTTTTCACCATCCCAGGATGGATTATCAGCCATGACTTTTGCATGTGTGGTGACATCTTGGGGAGACAACTGAGGCGATTCATTGGGCTGGGTGTGGATCCAACCAAGCGGCTCCATTTCCTACAAAAAAAAAACAAGATAAAATAGGTTTTCTAAAACTGGAGAAACAATGCTGCTTTGGCATCACTAGAACATGGATACAAACTTTAGGAAACTTGCGTGACATGTAACTAAAGAGTAAAGGCAAACCTTGAGATATTCATGCTGTGGCAGCTGACCAGGCAAATGAACAGTTTGATGGGTGCCCCATTGTGGCACCATCACAATGCAGCGAATTTCTTTCACCTGTGGGTTATCTGGAGGGCTTGTGCCATACAGATAACCAGCAATCTACAGGGGAGGGGGGAAAAAAAAAGGGAGGGGGGGGGGGATCAGTTACAAACTTAAAACAGTTCTAAAGAGGAAAAACTAAATGCTTGCAAAGCAGCAAATGTATGACTCACCTGAGCACGCAAGTCAGAGATGCAGATGAACTTCTTCAGCACGTTCTTAGGCAGAATGTAAGTGTATCCAGTTTCTTTAATGTCATCAGAAGACACATAGATGTGGTTGGTACGTAAATGCAAGTTGGCTGCAGAGATCGCCCTACAAATGAGAGAGGAAAATTCATACAGTTCACCATAAAGAATACAGAACATGCATTGTTTCATAGGTCGAATGACATACATTCATGAAACAGATCTATGGTAGTGACATATCCATTGGAACATGGCCATGTCCTACCTGACTCTCCATTCAGTCTTTGAGGAGAAGGTTTGGGTCTCATAGTTGCTGGTGGTGGAGGTAATGATTTCATCACCATGTTTGTTAACGGTGCGAGTCTGCGTGGCTGTTAGCTGAGACTGCTCTTTAGTCTGCTTCTCAATCTCAGCAATCTGCTGCCTCTGCTGAGAAGGAGCGGAGATCTCCATACCCAGGATGATGTCCCTGATCTCAGACTGTGTCAGAGAAGCCACGTTCACACTGGAGGAAAGAGAAATAAATTTAGGGCACAGTTTATTAATGTTAATGCTAAATTGCCAAATATTTTCTTCCATGTTTCCACTAAAAGTCTTATTCATGGGGCATTAGTTTTTTTTTCCCCACATGGGAAGCTTACTTACTTGTTCTTTTTACCATAGTCAGCCAAAATGAGATCTTTGAGCTGCACCTCCACCTTGATCCACTCCTCGTCAGTCAGAGTCGGCCAGATGTGATGCGGCTCAGTGATGGTGGTTTTGTCAGGCTTTAGGATCACCTTTGCACGGTCATTGTTCACATGGAGGGCTCTCAGGATCAAGATCAGACGTGAGAAGGCCTGTACAGGAAAGGACCGTTATTTTAAGTGGAGCAATCAGAATCTCTAGCCCTTTAAGAGGTTTCTGTTAAAAGTCAAAGAAACTAACTTACAGTGTAAGAAGAAATGGTCTTCAGCCAGTCATCGTACAGGTTGAACAGGACCATCTGAGGTTCAGTGGCCTTCAGAATGAGGTCCCCAAACTTCTCCACCTTCAGACAAGCCTGGAAGGGCAGCTGTAGCTCAGAACCTTTGATGACAATGTTGGGGAAATCCAACAAGTGCACCTAGAAAATGGGAGAAAATAAATAGTAAATAGATGACAGAAGCTATATTCTCATAATATCTAACGAACACTGCTTCTGAGCTTACCTCAAGAGGATCCAACATGCCCTTCCTGGTCACAATGATCTGCTTGGGCTGCTCTTCAACAGGCAGTGATCGGATAAGAGCAGCCACTTCTTCAGCAGTTTTCCACTTAGCCAGCTATAAAATGACAAGATCAACTTAGAGCCACCTTTTCCATTTTACTTCAGACTATCTCAAGGACAGCCAGTGATGACAGAAGTTTAATAATAAAAATAAATTAATTAAAATTTTTCTACCTGTCCCAGACGCTTCTGTCCAGCCCACACAGAAGTGTGAATGATCTTTAAGAAGAGTTGCCCAGTTCTTGGATTAAAGATGAAAATGGCCCCGTTGATCGGCTTTGTGGTCAAGTTGCCCTCAAAGGTCTGTAATGGAAAGATAAATAATGGTGAGTATAAACACAGTTCAGGTTTATTTTTGGTGCAAAGCCAAAAGAGAAGACTCAACAGAAAGGACTGGGAGGCTATTGACTTACCTTGTGGATGGTGACTCGGTACACATTTGTGTCATCCACAAACCAGATGATCTGATTTGAGAAGAGTTCTCCGTAATTCTGTGAGGACAGGTAGGGCTCAGTGGGCTCGGAAGAGTAGAGCTGCAGACCCTTGCGGATGCGCTCCCTCAACACGTACAGGGCAGGGTTGGCCTTCATGATCTTAGCCATGGCCTGCTGGATGAGAGGCTTGCTGCCAGGGAACCAATTTCCATAGGCACTGCATGGAAACACAGATCAAAATCACATTAGAATAACAATGCCAGAACAGAAACCCCAAACAATAATAATAACAGTTTTGGAGACTATGCCAAAGAAACACTGACCTGTGTAGATTGTAAGCCAGATCAATGGCAATGAGCACCCCAGTAGGAGATGGGTAGATACTCATGTTATCTGTGGTGTAGTCCAGAAACTTGGCCCTGGCATATCTCTCAATGTCATGGGAGTCATAGTCTCCCCATCTGAGCTGAATGTCAATCCAGTACTTCTGAGTAGTGGTGCTGTCCATAACATCCCTGTTCCAAGCAAAGACAAGCAAAGTTAAACACTCTGAACCTAACAAAACAAAGAAATCAGCCTGGCAGAGTTTGAGGACATACTTGGAGTCAGCAAGCAGTGATGGTCTTGAAACGTTCCACTTGTAGGACGCAAAAAGCAGAATATCTGCACAAGAGGAGTTCATCTTATAAGACTTCCTAGGATGGATGGTTTCCTTCTGGACAGTTTCAATCTCCAGAGCATCCAGTTCTTGGTCAAACACCTTCATACAACACATATAAATCTCAATGAAGTGCATGTGTAAAGTGTTGAAGAGCGATGCAAATTAAGCACCACATCAGTCTTGCTGTACAAACAACTAAAGCACATCTTAAAACACTTCGAACCTGACACAGATCCATGACGATGCTCTCATGAATCTTCTGCCACAAGTGAGCTCTGAAGATCTGGATCAAGGAGATCTTGAGGGTGGGAATTTTGCCATGCATGAAGATTCCAGTGAGATCCAACTGCACCTGGAAACCCACATACACCTAAAGAACAAAAACAGAGGAAATGAGCAATAGCTGTAGAGTGAAGAGAGGAGATGACGACAACTACAGGAAGACTGTTTGCATACATTTGCTCTGTTGATTGTGGGAGACCACCACAAAGTGAATCGTCGATTGGGGATCTGGTTCAGACCAGATCTCTGGGCATTGGTCAGCTTTTTCCATTTCATGGACTCCTCAAAACCGCTGGCCTTCTCCCTATTGAAATGAGAAATAAACCATTAAAGCATAAGCTTAATGGATCGTTACGATGAACTAGGCCCAAAACCCAGATGGACAATTTACACAGAGGAGTAGCCCTTACCAGAACAGACCCTCCCAGGTGGGAAAGTATGTACCCTTGAACAGAGTGTGTTCCAAAATTCCTTCCACTCCTCCTAGGGCTTGGATCATGTCTGTGCGGTAGTTGTTCAGATTCCACAGTTTACCATCGTGTCTCTGGTGAGTCCACCAGAATGGATTTTGCTTTAGAACCTGAGAACATGTCATACCAACAGATTGTTAGATCAGTCCATAAAAGTAACTAGAAATGATCTCCATACATATGAACTTCATATTGACTGAAGGAAAGGGCTCCAACCTGATACTGCTTGAAGTCTGTTCTGACTCTCCAGCCCTTGTCATAGGCCAGCGTGTGCCTGTCTTTTTGGAACAGTGTGTTGATACGAGGAATACCTCTGTCCCAGGAATCCTCCAAATCCTCAAGGGTCAAACGCCTGTAGTGACCCAAAACAATTTTATGCTAAGTACAACAAAGATAGAAATATTTATTTCAGTTACATTTAATTCTTTGAGATTATTGTACCTGTTCTGGGCAATGGCCTCCTGTCTCTTGAGAGCATATTCAGCCCAGACTCTCTGAGAGTCGATGAACTCACTCTCCCATGGCTGGATGTAGCGATACAGATTGGGAATCAGCTGATCCTCCTCGTGACTCATACCGGAGCGGAAGTGAGTGATGCCTACGTCTGTCTGTTTGGACCACCTGGTTACGCACCATAAAAAAAATTTATTAAAATGAACAAACACAAAAAGCCGGCCCACAGACTTCCTCATGAAACAAATTTACACCAGCTATAACACTCAATGCAGTTTATTTACATTGTTACTAAATCACTAAGTCTGGATGTAAATGCCGAAGTGCCAGACAAGACAAATATTCAACTGTACAAAAATTACCTCAGGTCAGACTGTGGGATGAGCACGTGACCCATAGAAAGCATGCCAAGACCTCCTAACTCTTTGGGGGTGTAAAAGACGACAGGAGGGAAACGGCTAGGCATTTTGGAGTTCAGTCCAATCTTGATACGGGTCTGGATCTTATTTTCACATTTAACCAAAAGGTCCAGCAACTCCTGAGTGTTAACCACAGCTTCACGGAAATAGGTCATCAGCCCAATCAGAGCCGTGTTCCATTTGTTCACAATCTGAGTAGGAACGGAAAATAAGAAACAAACATAGAAAATCCTAGTATATTAGATAACAATAATCTAGCAATAACAATTTGGTATTTTAATACTATAAATGTGCAGTCATGGAGACGATGTCATTTTTTCCCCTTTCTTGTCTCATACCTTTGTGAAAGTGGTGGATCCAGAGGCCATGAGAATCTGTCGCACTCTGTTGTGGAACCTCTGCATTGATTCATCATCCACTCGCAGGAAGCACTGTGCTGTCCTTTCCTTGGTCACCTACAGACAAATATACAGATACCTGTTAGCCAGCCCACACAACCTTAAAAAAAAAAAGTTATTAAATGCTATTATAAACTTACAGTGGTTAAAATGTGTACTTGAGTGCACTGACCTCATTCTGCAGGTTCCACACTCCATCCTTGTGAGTGAACTCTTCATAACTGGTGCGGCATTTGGGAAGAATGCGACACTCAAATCCACACATGTTGAAGAGCAAGTTAGGGTTGTCTTTACTGTATACGGACACAAAGCTGTTCTCCCACTGCACGGTGGTCACAGAACGAGGAAGGCGATTCTTAATGTCCCAGAACACGGCACGGCCCCTTGACAAGTCACAGGGAAATGCACATCAGCATGGTTGTATAAAACTTTTAAATGTACATTTTAGGAATTAAAAGTGTATGGGGAAAAAAAGTTGTCAATACTTACAAGTTAACATCATGCTTCATCAGCCTCATCCTAGCATCTCTGGGCCAGCACTTCTTGTTGTTGTAGCCTACAATGTTCTCGTTGTTGGGATCAGGGTGCTCAGTAAGGTAACGTTGGATCAGATCCCTGGCCTCATCAGCAGAAAACCTGAGAAAACAAGAATACTTTAGAGTCCCTATTCATTTATTTACTACAAAATATTTTATGATATCATAGCAGTAATTCCAATTGGCATACCCAAAATTGTGCAATACATACAAAGTATCAAAAACATAAGGAACCAATCCGTGTAAAACCACATATACTCAATTCCATACAAAATATGCTCTACATGTTCACCCTTACGCTCTAAGCATTTGCAAAGCCATATTTCGTATCATGCATCATAATTTCACGGATTTTACTCAACATAGTCCCTCTTTTTCCGACACCCTAAATGTATATTAAGAAAACTGCTTATACAAATAGTTTTTAAATGTTCTAGAGTTTCGCAGGCGATACTGACCTGAAGAACATGTGGATGCGGTCAATGTATCTGCAGTACAGACGAATGGGGTGGGCACTTTCTGTAGTACTGTCCTGGAAGCTGAGGAAATCGTTGGGCATCTGTGGGGGTCCAGCCATCTCACTGGCACGGTGGAGACCCAGAACAAGCAGGTCCATCACCAGCCCATAGTACTGAACAATGAAGGAGGCAAACTGCAGGCCCCTGATGATGCCATAAGAGTTGGTGTGGTTCATGTCCTAGAACAAGGCATGAAGAAGCTAATCACACTTGGTCGATAACAAAATGATACTTGTGTCCAGGATGGATTGGTGTTACTAATCAGTTAAAATGCATTTAAAACATTAATTGACCTATAATTACACTCGGTCACAGACAAAATCCACAGAAATGAAAATTGTGTTGCCTTCTTTTAAAACGTGCATTTACCTACAGTACCGATTTTATACCATGTGTTCAAGATAAATCATTTTCATGGAGAAATTTTGTACTCAAGCCTGCTCCAAAAATGCCCACAGGAGTTCCATCATGCTCCAAAACATTAAAAATGAACAGTTTCTAATGTGCAAATAATATGTGAAACTAAATGCAAATTATTCAGGTTTTTTGCAGGTGGCAGACCTTATAGTTGATGACCACGTTGTTCTTTGCGGTCATGTAATCGGCAATGTTGTGGTCGACAATCAGACGCAGAAGCCTGTTCAGCAGCGTCAAGTCAATCTTTTCGTACATCTTCTCATAGCGTGACTCCAGCATGACATTACACTCTCCCTCTGCAGTCTCCCATACATCTTGAAGATTGTTGATTCCTGGAAAAAAAGTGAGACAATCACTTGAAAATTCCAAGATTATATCTGCAAGATCAGAGGACCTACACTTGCCTTTGACCAGATCTAACAACATTAGCCTAACGACCCTCACCTTGGCACCACTTGTACACTAGCAGTGGAGGTGGCTCTGTGTCAGCAGGTTTGATCCAAGGTGGGAAAAGCCTGCGCTTGTCAGCCTCGTACCACAAGTACTGGTCCAGGTAAGCATCTGTGATCTTCTCCAGAGGCTCCACATCATACACAGGCACTAGGTGACTGTACAGGTCCATAAACTCGATGCCCACCTGGAGAAATTACAAACAGCACTGAAACACATATGGTAGGACAAAGAAGGGGGACTGAAAGGCTTGATACCATCATAGTGCTGTTCTTATACATGTTCACATATTCACCTCTTTGAAAGCTCTCTGAGTGAGGAGATGACGCTTGATTCTGGACAGAGCCTCGTGAGGGTTGTCATATGCTTGTTCAATCAGACCCAACTCCTCACGTTGGGACTGATTTAACCTTGACTTCACACTAAAACACACAAGGCAGAAGCAGTTAGAGGGCACTCCAAACAAATGGTAAATCATGCTCCACACTCAACACTCGGTATTATCTTCTTGGGTGTCTTGTTGGAAGAGTCGGCACTGACCTGTAAGCCTCTTTGAGCCTCTCCAGAGCCAGGATAAGCAGCTTGGTGTCATGCTTGTATGAGAGAGGGGGAAAGGGAATCGGGGAGAAGCGTCGACTTTCCAGCCAGTGCACTGTGGTGGTGTAGATAGCCACTGCCTCTTCAGCAGTGATGTATGGTCCATCCTAAGACAGTCAGAAATGATAATGCCGCTATATTTATTCTTTCCTTAAAGACAAGCTCCATTATGCAATAAATAGCACGTCTAGAACTTTACCTTTAGGTAGTTGTGTTGTCTCTCCTGCTCAGCCTTCAGGTAGAGTCGTGTGAGGCGGCCAAGGTTTTTCTTGCAGACAGTTTTGTCCACAGTTGCTCCTCGTCTGATTCGCTCTCGGTTGTAATGTGCCGTGTTGGTCCACCAATCAGCTTTGGCCTTGACGTATCTCAAGATCATGTTTTCAATGGGGGTGGGAAGCCCTGGAACCTGCAAAATAATGACATTACAATGTATATCCAAGATGGAATTGTTATTGTTTTGAAAATCTATAAGACAGTTGGACCCGTGACCACTAAAATACACAATATACAGAGAACTAAATGCATACCTTCCATGGAATGTTGGCCTTCCAGCACCTCCAGGACTCACTGAGATGCTGCAGAATGGTCCTGGCCTTGTTCTGTTTGATTCCCTCAGGCATCATGTCCAGTATGTCATGCATCACAGCTGCTCTCAGCTCCAAGTCAAAGTGAGACTCCACACGCTGTTTGGTCACAGTCTTTGCAACTCCCTTGGAGTGCCGACCTGAACAAAATCATGATAGTAATTTACGACATTCTTTCCCTCATCCAGTGATGCAGGCATTATTAAAAACTATTTATAAAACTAATGCTTTCTGCAAAATTTTATTTACCTTCGAACTGCCTGGCCAACAGATTGCCAAGCCACCTCTCCAGCAGAGGAGTGATGCCCCTCATGAAGAAGAGCCACACTCTCCATCCTGGAGCCCAGAAGCCACAACCTGGACCCTTCCCAACTGGGCCCTATTTACAAAAACATGCCAACTGACATTCAAGCCTGTAAATATATTAAAATATCCTCTACGCTCTGTGATGGTAAAGTGTTACTTCTACAACATATCCCAAAATTCTCCATATATAGGGGAATTTATGTCTTCCAAAATTTTTCATTTTGGAAAATCGCAGAGAACGTTTCGTAATTAAAGTTGCTAAAAAGTGTTACGTTCCCCTATGTATGAAGACTTCTGGGACACGCTGTATAAAATAGCACATACTGTGTTGAAGCGATAGTAAATGAGATGTTTCAGGTCCTTGCACATCCTGATCTGCCTCATCAGCTTGTACTTGTAGCGATACATGCCAGTCAGCTGACCAACGTGGGCAAAAATATACTGCAGCCCATCCGCCAACTACAGAGAAACACAAAGAAACGAGAACACGTTATATGACCAAAATACTGTTTTAATCAAGTGGAGAACTGTAGATAATTGGAAACAAAATTTGTGTAGGTTTGGTTAAATAACCAGAAGAAATAGTACCTGGAATGCATCAACATTCCCCAGTCTGTACTGCACATGGCTGTCCACAACCAGTTTGCTCAGTCGAAGAACCTCACGACACAAGTGGAACGCATTCCCGAAACGTGACTTCTTGCGCTCCTGGAGATTTCAACATTAACATTAGAAAACACGTACAAACAGATTAATGCTGCGTGTACAATACTCTCCTTTTTAGGCTCTGTTTTATGTTAAGCTTTAGACAAACCCAGAATCTACTTACTTTTGTGGTGAGGGTTTTCACAGGCTTCAAGTTGAAGTTGTAGTCCAAGTGCAGGTAGTTGAGGTTCTTTCTGTGAATCAGCAGGTTCAGCATGTTGTAACCCTGTCGGCACACCTGGAGCCCTACCTCTACCCAGTCCAGCTTTGTGGATTGGAAGAATTTGGTGGCCTTGAAGGAACGGAAAAGGTATCTGTAGACAGACAATAAAGAAAAAGTCACCATTATAGTGTATTTTAAAGGCATTATGTATACACAAAACCTACTCCAAAAATACATGCCTTATGTGGAAGAACTATACAGAATGCAATTGCAAAATTACTCACCTCTTCTTCTGTGCTTTAGGTGGTCTGTGCTTTAGAGCATTAAGCACATAGTACTTCAGAAGCTTCTGATAAGAGACACGTACTTTTACAGGCTGCCCTGCAGGGCAATGCTCACGATACCTAGTTTGAAGAAAAAAAAAAAAAAAAAAAAAGCCACCACATGCATATATAAAATACAAGCTTTAGAAAAAGGACTCCACTAAACTACACGTTGGTATATTGCTCAAAGCTCACCAGTTCTTGATGAGAGGAACATCGATGGCACGACGGGTTCTCCCTGACCGCAAGTTGAACGGACGAGGTGCCCACAATAAAGCAATTCCATTGGCTGTGTTGTCAGTATATAGAGGCGTCTCCTTGAGGAAAGGCTCCACATACTCAGGAAGTTCAAACTCCTCATCATCATCAGGCAGTGGCTCCTGGCTCTGAGGACAACAAGCAACACAATTAAGAGCTTTATTTATAATGATGGTCAAAACCTGTTTTACTCTATATAAGAAATGAAAGACAACAAATCTAAAGCAAAAAACAAATCGAAGCCATTCAAATGATCTCTAGACAGAAAAAAGGGCACTCTACACCATGCTGATTAAAATAACCTTCATAAAAGCTATAACCAGTATAAAACATTAATTTATATTAGCATTTGCCTCAATATCATAAGTTCTGTACTAAAGAAAAAAAAAAAAATCATGAACTGATAATGCAATTATAATTGCCATGTTTGATTCAAACATCGGATTCATAGGAAATGTACTGAGAAGCCAGATATATTTCTCATGCTGAGGAACTAATATCGTTATATAAAACTTAAGCCACAATATGTAAATATTAAAGTCAAATTTCGGCATGTTGCTTACTTTGACAGAGTGTCTGTGAGAGATGGGATTAATGAGGGGGTCAAAGTAGAAGGCAGGCAGATCAGGATCCTCCGTCTTAATGAACACCACATTAGGTGTGTGGTACCTGGATATGAATCAGTTGTTAGTGGATAAGCCTCATGGATGTTTTGGGGGGGCAAAGTGTGACAGTGAAGCAAACACATACCAAGTGAGGTGCACATGATGGGGAAGATTATTGTACAAGTACGGATATGCAATCTTGTACTCTGTTCTTATGGGCTGTCTGATGATGATCTTGTTGATGTCATTAAACTCATTCCAGTCTTCATCTCTATAACAATACAAAGCATATGAGGACAAAATCATCAGCTTACCCAAGTTACCTCAGTGGGTGCAGAGTCAGGATAATAAATTTATTTATAAAATAAAAAAAAAATAATAATAAATAAATAATAAAAAATTAAAATTAAAAAAAGAGAGGAAAAACACCACACATACTGTAGATTGAGGTCTCTGACTAGGGGTTCAAATTTAGGTCCTCCGGGAATGGCCATATTCAGTGCCTTTGAAGTGAAGAAAGCCTTCAAGTCAAACAGGTAAAAGTAGTTTCTATCCACCAAATCAGTAAGCAGCTGATTGGCCAAACGATACAGTGTAGACATCATGGGCAAACTGAACTGCCACCGTCTGTATGTAGTTCCATTGACGTACCTGCGAGAGAAAGAGAGGGGGAAAGAATTCAGTAAAAAAAAAAAAAAGTAAGGGCCTGCTCAAGTAGTGATTTTTCTAACTTGTCCATCACTCACTTTGTTGTATCCTTCAGTGGCTGATGCTCATAAAACCACTCCGCCACAGAGCTGTCCTCCTCAGGGTCCAGCTCCATTTGAATGGCCTCCAGAGGTTCCACATCAAGGATGTTATCTGCATAATCCAGGGGAGGCTCTTCATCATCGAAGGGAGGGAAACGCATGCGCTTGAAATGTCGCCTGTCTCTTTTCTCACGTCGCATCATGATCCACATTGTACTAATAAAAAATAAATAAAAATAATTAAAAAAAAGATCAGTTGCTGATTTAAGAGACTTCAGGATTTAGCATCTTAATAACAACTAAAAAAGTGCACAGTGCCAAACAGTTTAATAAGAGAAACCTCTCACCCCCACTGCGAGATGTAGACAGGCTCGATCACCCAGGGAATTTCATTAACAAAGGAAATTGCTCCTGTGATGTGGTAAAGCACTGGTACATCCCTTATCTGCTCCCAGGGCATGGGCATGTTCTCCAGCAGCTTGAGCACTGCATGAGGCATGTACTTCAGAGCCCTACAGACAAAAGCAAATGAACAAAACATTACAAATTGTGTAGGTCCCAGTAAATCACACTGTGACCTAAACCATATTCATCCTGTGCGATACTGCTGAGGAACGGGACGAGGTTCTTTAAACATGTGAGCATCTCTTTATAGAAGTTCTGAATGAACTAGACTTAGGAAAATATTTCCCATTTTGAATTAATTTCACACTAAACATAAGTAAATGAAGCAAAAAGTAGCTTCTATTTAATTTGGGACTGAAATAGTACTTCTAAAACAGTGTCAGACATTGGAGGGAAATGGTAAACAAACCTTTGCCAAGTGCTCAGAGCAATACCAAAAATCACCTGAGCTGCCACTCAATAAATTAGTAGACATTTATAACATTTTGTGTATGTATCCACAATTTATTTCTCAGTTTCACACATTTTTTTTTTTTTTTTGCCAAGTGATTTCTTTACAAATAGATTTACCCAAGGTAGACTCTTTTGTCATGACGGAACTTCCTGTTGGTCATGTCTCCATGGTCCCTGATAATTTTGCGCACATGCTCAGGAGGCATGTCCTCCTTCTGAGTATCCACAAAACCAAATTTCCTCTTCTCCGAGTAGCGCTTCGCCTGCAGCTGTTGCCATTTTCGGGCTACGATTTAAAAAAAAAGAAAGAAAGAGAAAAAAAAAAGTGCACCAGTGTGAGCAATAAACATGACTGAAACATGTAATGGAGCAAAAAAAACAAGAACTCGGGTGTTCACCTTTTTCTTGCAGTTTCTCCTCAGTCATGTAGTCAGGAACAGGAGCAGGAGGAGGAACACCTGGTGGCATCCCACCTGGGACACCTCTGTAAGGAAACGCAGCTGCCATGGCAGCGTCTATGGGACGTAAAGAAGAAGGAATTAGCGACATTTAGCTTCAGAAGGACTTAAGGACGTGAATAAACCTACAGTACTAAATTATGACTTAAAACACTACATCACATGTTAAGTAGTGTGCCATTGTGCAGATCTGAATGCAGCCTCTGAGCAGGCAATGTTACCTAAAACCACAACGTTAGTAACTTAATGAACTGAAGCACTAATGTAAACCAAAACAGACACAGCCTACACTCGCCAGACATCTTAATAAGTAAGGAACAACCTTCACGAGTGCGAGATTAGAAATCCACTTGAATTATTATTATTATTATTTTTTTTTTAACTTTGGCCAGCTAGCAACAAAAAGCATTCACTTGCTACTGAAAACCTACCTACTAAAAAGCAGGATTTCTTTACAGTATTTCATTAGCAAAGAAACAACACTACGGATAACAAACTAATAAAAAAAAAATGATCCAATGTGAACTATTAGGCTATTTCAACGAGGAGATGGCTAAAATTGGCTAGCACAACACAATGTCGTACGACATGTAACAATGCTAGCTACTTAGCTTAGCTTAGCTACTTAGCATTTCACTCATACTGCACAGCATACTGAATACCAACTATTTGCGAATTGCAAATATTAAAATCAAACACTTTAACACGTCTGAAAATAGCTTACTTTATTTTAAAAACAGTTTCTCTCCACTTCGGCCGGCTCTCTACAGTTTCCTGCACAGCTCTGCGGAATGGCGCACAAGGTAAACGACGCTACACGTTGTGCGTAGACAACCGCAATACGACAATGTGTAGTACGCACTTTTTGAGCGTAACGTATATAGAGCTACGAAGGAAGAGCAGAAAGTACGTAAATCGAAGTCCCGGGTTTTACACCGGAAGTGAAACGTGCAGTTTCTGTTTTCCGTTGGTTCATCGACGTTTATGTAAATGTAACTTTGATTTAATATAAATAAAGGTAAATTAAAGTAGAGTTCAAAATTAGACTTATAATGCATTGTATTTAATTGTAATTTTATATATTATATTATATTATATTATATTATATTACATGTTAACTGTGATTGAAATCACAGGTTTATATTAGTGAGTTCATTCTTGTATGCTATTTTTTTTATAGTAAACTCACATGATCTAAGATTAACACATTAACACATTAACATTTCTGTTAAGAGACTTCTAACATTTTTGGTGGCGTGTCCAGTGTCAGTACTTTGTTTTCCACTTTTTTACTCTTTGTGGTTTCTTAGTAATTTGGCAAGCTGCATTTTTTTTGTCTTATTAACTACATAAATTGACAGAATGACAAGTGATGCTGGTGAGGCAACCACTGTTATAAAGTAAGTAATAACAGGAACTAACACACATTCCACATCACATGTAATTATAAATGGTTAAAATGCATAAAGTGTTATTTACTAATAAATTACAAATTGTAGCTGTTTGCAAATTGCAATTATATAAGAGGAATATGTGATGTGTAAAGTTTAACAAGAGGAATATTTGAGATGTGTTGTTATAGGAAAATAATCCACTTCATCTCAGGCCATGTCACACCACCCTGTTGATTATTTCCCTATAACAGCACACCTTGTCATGTTTCACTAGTTATTATGTGTTAGTAGTTATTGTGCTGTACTGTGTTGTATTGTATTGTGTTATATTATACACTGCCTGTCCAAAAGTCACACACTAATATTTTGTTGTACCACCTTTAGCTTTGATTACGGCACGCATTCACTGTGGCATCATTTCAATGAGCTTCTGCAATGTCACAACATTTATTTCCATCCAGAGTTGCATTAATTTTACACCAAGATCTTGTAGAGATGATGGGATGGTCAGAGCGCTGCGCAAATTCTTCTCCAGCACATCCCAAAGATTCTCAATGGGATTAAGGTCTGGACTCGGTGGTGGCCAATCCATGTGTGAAAATGATGTCTCATGCTCCCTGAACCACTCTTTCACAATTTGAGCCCGATGAATCCTGGCATTGTCATCTTGGAATACGCTCGTGCCATCAGGAAAGAAGAAATTCACTGATGTAATAACCTGGTCATTCAGTATATGCAGGTAATCAGCTGACCTCATTCTTCGGGCACATAACGTTGCTGAACCTCGACCTGCCAAACTGCAGCAACCCCAGATCATAGCACTGCCCCCACAGGCTTGTACGGTCGGCACTAGGCATGATGGCTGCATCACTTCATGCGCCTCTCTTCTTACCCCGATGCACCCATCACTCTGGAACAGGGGAAATCTGGACTCATTAGACCACATGACCTTCTTCCATTGCTCCAGAGTCCAATCTTTATGCTCCCTAGCAAATCTTTTTTTCCGATTAGCCTGACTAATCAGTGGTTTTCTTAAGGCTACACTGCTGTTTTTGTCCCAATCCCCTTGAGTTCCCTCCGTATTGTGTGTGTGGAAATGCACTTACTGTCACTGTTGAACATAGCCGTGAGTTCAGCTGTTTGTGTTTTACCATTTGATTTCACCAAACGTTTCAGTGATCCCCGATCACGATCATTCATGATTTTCTTCCGACCACATTTCTTCCGCGAAAAGATGACGGTTCCTCGCTATCCTTCCAGTTTTTAATAATGCGTTGGACAGTTCTTAACCCAATTTTTAGTAGTTTCAGTAATCTCCTTAGATGTTTTCTTTGATTGATGCATGACAATAATTTGACCCTTCTGAAACAGATTAACATCTTTTCCACGACCGCAGGATGTGTCTTCCGACATGGTTGTTTAAGAAATGATAAGCTACTCACTGCATCAGTTCGGGTTAAATAACTTGCTGCCAGCTGGAACATAATGATCCATGCAGTAATTATCCAATGGGAGGCTCTTACTTATTTTCTTTGTTAAATCCAGGTAGTGACCTTTTTTTTGGACAGGCAGTGTGTAATATTATTCATCCATCCATCCATTATCTATTACCACTTTTCCGTTAAGGGTCACAGGTTAGCTGGAGCCAATCCCAGATGTGCAAGAGACAAGGTACACCCTGGGCAGGTCTCCAAACTATTGCAGGGCTAACACAAATATGAACAACCATTCAAACACACATTCCCAGCTATGGGCAATTTAGAGAAGCTAGTTAATCTAATCTGCATGTGCTTGGACTGTGGGAGGAAGCCAGAGCGTTCGGAGGAAACTCCTGTAGGCACAGGGTGAACATGCAAACTCTACACAGAAAGTCCCCAGTCGGCTGGCAGGTTAGAACCAAGAACCTTCTTGCTGTGAGCTGACAGTGATAAACAACTTCACCACCATGCTGCCCTGCCCTGCATTGTATTATATTGTATTATATTATCTTATATGATATTTTCTAATATATTATGCATTACAGCCCCAGGGAATCAATTGCAATTTGAATGCTCTAACACAAGGGTGAGTTGAAGCCAGTGTCTATAAGCAAGGAAATCATATTTAAAGGACTGACACCAGCAAACAATATATAGAAGACAAATGTGGCCAGACTGGTTGATTTTTTTCACATATCTGAGACATTTATTTAAATTAGAAAGGAAGACAAGACTATGGAAGATGTGGAAATAAACAATTTACAAGGATGAGGAACTGAACCTCTCATATTAAGCCATTAAAGGCATGTACATGTACATAAAACAAGGAACAAGGAAACAGCAGATGGTGCTATTGGTAGATAGATTTTGCCATTTTCTTGCATTGCATTTTAATTCAACAAAACATGTACCGCTTTATGTTTATTATTTTTTATACTGCTTCTGTACTGGTTGTGTGTATCTGAAATTCAGTTCAATTCAGTTTATTTATTGTCACTGTTGAAGTGTGGTGAAATTCATTTATACAGTGTTCTGCTTTTGATCCAGCTAATGAAAGTGAAAATGTTCCACAGGAACCTAAAAATAGGCTGAGTATAACATGATACTGGGAAAGAGGAATTATGTATAGACATCTAACAGAATTGTACACAGGAATACACAAAGCCTGTAAAATACTTTGGATCTGTATAGAATTGAGCTGTATATGAGGTAAATATAAATGAATAGTATCAGCAGTATATTGAAAAGTTTGTTCGTCTGAAATGCGCTCTCCTAGGGGGGTACATATGGAGCTTGATAATGCTCCAGTAATTAGCATTACTGTTAATGTGTGCAGGTAATGTGGAATCAGGGTTGGGGGTTTTGGTGCAATAATTGTGTGAAGGGAGTGCAGGGGTATTGGTGGGCTTCATGATTCACTCAAATAACATCTATTGTGTACATGCTGTTATATAATACATAATTGCTTTGTGTGATTACGTAAAACAATATTCTAGGCACACCAGCACCATCTGGATGTAAGCCAGGCTCAGAGATTACAAGCACTAAACAGAGATTTACCCCTGGGCTTCCAATCAAATCATCATGACTCCCATTCAAGGCTACTGCACATTTTTTCCTGTGGAAAATGTACTGAAGCCAGTAACGGATGTGGAATAGGACTGTGGCAGTAAATACAATAGCAGTCAATTTTTGTGTTCTTCTCCTTTTTATGCTAAAAATTGCTATTCGGAATGACTCAGCTACTCAGTTATTTACGGTCACAGCTGTGCTGGTGTGCATGTACAAGTGCTATGATGTTTAGTAACTGTGTTTTGCCCTTCATCCGTCATCAGTTGACCCAACTTAACTTCTCAATTTCCCTACAGCTGGCATTTTTACAAACAGGATACCATTCCCATAAGCGTCCATTTCAGGTCATACAGTGCAGCCATGCTGTATTAGTAGCAGCAAATAAGGTGGCAACAAAATTAGATACTTCTAATTATCACTTATCCAACAGATGTGCTATAAATTATAGAATGTGGTTTGTAACTACTTGACCTGTTCAATTGGGCGCTAGGCTATGTACAACATATCAGACACATTTTGCACCACTCACTATACGTAGGATGCTATTTTTGACATGCAATGGCAATTTTATTTCGGGGGAAACAAACAGGAAGAGGAATATGTCACGACTGGGGCCTAACTGAAAGAAATGATGAGGTAGAAGCTGGAAAAGAGTTACAGCAAACTGGTGTGGTTATCTTACATGGGGTTTTTCCTGCAACTGCAGAATAATTTCATATCTGTGTTATGTCTGATTTTAGAAGGAATGATTGGTAACTCTGATATCTGTGTGCGTAGCTGGAGTAGGCATGTGAAAGGAAAAAGAATGGGAGGGGAAAGGGCAGGAAGCACACTCATTGCACTCCTTCCTGCAAAAGATACATTGCCTTTGATGGGTGACCTGTCACATTCAACCGATGGGCTTTTTTTTTGGTCTTTTTTGGCACTTCTGAGCACAATTTAAAAATGGGGCTTCAAGAAATTTAAATACCTAGATCAGCTGCCGAACAGTCACTACGTCTATTCATAAGTTACAGTAGTATGAAGTTTCAGAATCAAATCGAATGAATGAACAGATCCCCAGATTACAAGCTGATCCAATAAAATAGATCGAAAGTAAAGTGGCCTTTACGTATGTATTACGTTATGTATTAACTAGCAAACTGATGCTATCTGTGTTTCTAAGTCTTACCCTGGCACTGATGGCCACCATGACTGCTGTTTCCTGTTGATGCCCAGGAAACGTGAATGTCTCAGCTGTGTCACAGGTCATAGGATGTGTGTCTGTCTTTTCCTCTTTTAATGCAGCTATATTTTACTGACACGCCTATAGACAGAATAATTTGATATTCCAGCACCTGTTTTGTACAAGAAATTTGAATGCACTCTAACTTTAAACGTATTGGGATATAACTTCTTTCAACCAATGCATCTGTTTAATATCTATTATTTTGCTAATTATTTAATGGAATGTCTCTATTGATATGTCATAAGACACTTTCTGAGGTTTCAAATTCTCTAGACATCACAATATGTATAATTTATCAATGTTTGGATGAATATAATAAGAGGAGTCTAATCACTTGGTTTGGGTGTGACATGCTGCTCAGGAACAAACAGGAATGTCGGGGTCAATAGCCTGCCAGAGTCAGGTTGAAGGTCATCAGGGATGTTTAGTTGAAAACATTAACGCCCCGGTGTCACAAAAGTTCTTGGCCACAATATCTTATTTACATGTCCTTTCCAATTACATAGGGATTTTGGAGACCTTCATGAAGATAACCAGGGTGTCTGTGATTTTTTTATATTTAGTCACATGATGAAAAACAGCCTTCATGATCAAAGCTAGCATTATTATTAAGTTTTTATATTTATTAGCCTGTTTGACTGATCCCTTCAACTGAGTTTAATTCGAACCTAAACAAATAATTGAACAAAAGATTAGGTTCTGTCCCAGACTGCAAAAAGTTCTATAGAAAACACTCATATAGGTTTAAGAACCTGCACAGCATAAGTACGGGAAGCAAAGTGCCTTCCTCCGGTGTTTAATCTGGGAATGTCGAGGACAGGATGCTGGAGCCTGGAGGAAACCCTGGCGGCAAACCTACGGCATCCGAAGCAGCTCAGCCAGCAGGAACATTAATTATATAGCAGGGCTGGCTTCGGGAAGAGTCACGGACATCCCACCATATCTCTTGCCTCGCCTTATATAGAGGAAATTCACATTGGCTCTCTCAGTGCTCCAGGTGACACTACATCACTGCACCTTGCTCACATTTGCTTTCACTTTACAAAGTTAATGAAGCTGGCATTAGGAAAGACCTTTGTTTGCCCCGATCTCCTGCATCCATAGAGGAGCATTAGCGGCGTGTGTGCAAGACGTGTGTGACGGAGAGGTACACAGGGAGTCAGACAACATGATGGAGCTGAAGATTCAGTTGGTTCCAACAGGAGAGATCATCCTGCCTCCCGGGAAGAATGGAGAGAGCTACTGTAACTGCTGCGCCAAGGTAGTGCGTTATGTTATTTCTTTTAAAGACTCACATTAAGGAGCTTGATAATAGCTGAAAAAGTAATGCAACTAGGTTGTTGTTGTTGTTGGTGTGCTTGTTCTGCTGCTGTGGTAATCAACATGAGCAACGGTAGAATTTTCCACATCAGGGACTAAAGTCTAATTACCGACATCTGGGATATCAATTCTAACCTGTCACCTGTTGACCCAGCACCTTGTACAGAAACTTCAGAAGCATTAACAAAACAGTAAAGAGACAATTATTATTCAGACCTGTACGTGCTGTAATGAAAATCTTTGTAATTCATGTTTTCTCTCTGATTTCAAAATCACTTAGAAGTTGTTAGTAATGAGGCAATAAGAAATCAGAAGACTGGGCTGCCACTTGTTCATGTAATAAAAAAATAAATAGTCAGTGCAACACCACAATATTCAAAGCAAACCTAAAGCATAGTTTAGATTTTGTATGTGTATAATTTAGCTCACCCAAAGCTGAATTCCCTTCTCGATTTCCCTACATCATTGTAGCTGGAAAAAGTTCTTGAAATGCAGTTTAAGTTCTTTTTTCATTATTTCCTCACCATTTAACATTCCATTAACATTTTCATCCATTCATTATCTATACCGCTTTATCCGTCTGGGGGAAGCTGGAGCCAATCTCAGCAGACTTCGGGCGAGAGGCGGGGTACACCCTGGGCAGGTCGCCAGTCCACCACAGGTCCCATTAACATTTTTATAATCAATACTGACATGATCATTTCTAAATAAGCTAGACATTGGATGCAGATATTAGCACCCAGCCCTTTCGCCTGCCTGTCTTAAATGTAAGACGTTAACTAACATGAATAGATTCATCAGTAATTGGTAATGAAATTGTTTCTGGGGTTTGGTACCAATGTGGGTTCATGAATAAAATGCATGTCAGATTAGATTCATTTGATTGATAAGGGGGAAAAATATTTGAAAATATCAACACAATAGAGGACTTATTATATAGATCATTAGGCAATGGAGCAAATATATTACTGTAGCATCAATATGAACACAATAATCAAAGGTCTCATTAATTATTCATCAGTACCATCCTGGTTATGTAATCGGGCAAATGTACATTTAAAAACGTATACAGCGATTAGTGAGAGCTTATTGTATGATGTTTTTAAGGAATTGTATCTGGAATGCAATAGAGCTGAGATTACATTTTGTGTAAACAGACTTTTTGGAGCTGAATGCTTTTCCTGACATTCCTCTGAGGTCACATCACCCTGTGTGTGTGTGCGTGTGTGTGTGTGCATGGCATCAGCATGAGAAAGAAGCTAATCTACTCTTTGAGCTATTATTGAATGAGCTATCAAGACAGGAACACTTTCTGTAATGCCCATTTTCACTCGACCGGTGACAGGAGACAGGTACACACC
>JAQQZR010000003.1:7563492-7579626 GCA_030068235.1 Notoglanidium macrostoma
TTTTAGAGTTTCAGTATTTTCCGCATAAAACAGTGCTTGGTTCATGGTCCGACAAATTTAATTTTTAAAATTCAGATTCTAGCTTCTTCCCCCAAGCCATCAGACTTCTGAACACTCAGGGACTGGGCTGACACACACACACACACACAAAAATGTACACTCATCTACCTCTACAATTCTGCACATCTAGCACCTCTATAATTTTGCACATCTACCTGTACCTGTACATATACATGTGGTACAGTGTATGGTGAAACGAGACAACATTCCTCCATACACTGTACCACATGTATATGGTTGAAATGATAATATAAGCCACTTGACTTGACTTGATGAGAAGCCCATTGGGTTAAAACAGTTGGTGATCACAACCACTAATGAAACAAGAGCGAATATGTACTTTCTTGTTATTTCCTGCTAATTTCTTGACTTTTTAAAGCGCACTTATTTCAGTTGTTGATAGAAAAAAGCAATGCTTAATCCATCTCGATCTCTCTTGACGTAGGAGAGTGATACTGAGAGTGAGTCAGAGGCAGGGTCAGCGTGCAGGGACGGTGGGGAGAGTTCTATTGCTGAGCTGAGCGATGAAGGCTGCTGGGCAGTTAGGAATGAAATGCGTCTCTGAATTTTATAGAGCCTCATTTTGGGCTCACTTTAAAAGTACAAATCTAAAATGTATACTTAAAGCAATATTTATTTGAGTGCATTCCAGTCGGTTATGTACATTTCATGAAGGACATGACTGATTTAAAGGCATAATCTAGAGAGCAGGTGTCTCCAACAGGTAACACATAAATACATTTTAGTAAATAAGTAAATACATCTCATAACCTAGTCACAAAAACTATTCAATCTGTTAAAATTGCTATGAAATCAAATTCAAACATCTCGCCCTGTCTGATGCAAAAATATTCTTTCCCAGGTCAGAAAATATTTTTCTCCCAATTTTGGTGATCAATTGTGTCCCATTTATTTCATTATCTTAGTCATGGCAGTGGGTAGCAGTTACACAGGCTGATGAATATGGACTAGTGTTGAGTGTCTAAAATAGTCATTGACTTTTGTAGGTAAAACTAGGTGTTTAGCAACCTGTTAAAAATACACCAGAATGCAGGAAATGGCATCTAATTCATTAGAAAATTTCTAGACCCCCCCGCCAGTGTCCCCCCCCCCCAAATTCAAAATGCTTTTGACGCTCCTGGTGTCAAGCATGTTGTAAGATGGATCTGTGCTGAAAGAGCAGAAATAAGTGATAATTGTGGTTAAATGTACTTCAATCAGCCCTAAATCTTTGCTAAGACTGCCTTAAATCTGCTTCTGCTAGCAAAACCCGTGCTGACTGAAGCACAGGGATGTAGATACTAAGGAAGGAAGGAGGGGGAACACTTGGCATAATGTCTGAACGCATTTAATTCCTTTAATGCACTTAATGCTGAGTACAGCCTTTTCATACAAGCTTTTCTCTCTCTTTTGCTACACGTGTGCAATCCCAGTCTCATTCCCTCTTGCTGTAGGCAGTCCGGGCCACATTTGAGCCCCCTGCGTCAGTGTGTTAAATGCCGTCGTGAAGCTCCGAGGAGAGCTCGAGTGCGTGTGTGAGTGAGTGAGCGTGCAAGGTATGGGAGGGTGGGAGAGAGGGAGGGGAGGAGGGGGAGTGTGTCACTTTTCATAGGGACTTGTGCTTCTGTGGAGTGAGAGGAAAAGAGAAGGAAAGAGATCGGGAATAGAGGAGAAAAAGAGAAAAGGAATACCAGGAGAAGAAATGGCATCTGAAGTGTTGCTATAACAAGGTTTTGGGTGGCATATATATATATATATATATCTCTGACGTGGAGATTTGTTCTGGAAAAAGAAACATAGAGCAATATACTGGAAAAGAAGGAAGGATGAAGTATCGCGCTATGGTAAGGACTAAACTGTGTCCAGTGAAAAGCTTTGCAACTGTGCTGTGGGATGCAGCCATGGAGTTTGATTCATACCGTCTTGTGAATGATCATTTTGATTTGCTATACTGCAGCAGATATTGTCTTCTACATTGTGCCTGTGTTGATTTGTTCCACAGATGTTGTGTCACGAGTAAATAATCTTATCCTAAAAGCTGTTCTTCTAAATCTGGCTTCTTTATCAACCCAGCCAGCCGAATACCTCTCTGTGTGTGTGCGGTTGTGTGTGTGTGTGTGTGTGTGTGTGTGTGTGCATGCATCGTTACAAAGTACAGCCCGTATCTCTCCGGAGAATTGTCTGAGAGAGCTGAATGGAGAGAGTAAGTAATGAAACACCTGTCTGTCAGTGGTGCGTTACCTGTCTGTGTCATCTCTCCTTTTGTATTAGGTCACGCAAGGTCCTGTTCTCATTTACATCTATCCATTTGCTAGAGACTTATCCAGATTATCTTTCAAATGAGGCAGAATTAAATCCACGCATGTAGCAGAGGGCCGGGGATTTAAACTCGAAAGCTTCTAGGCGCTATTATAAAAACCGTTCAGTCTCACAGAACTTCTCCAGCCATCAACACTGGTTTAGACGCACCTTTAGATGGATTGGCTGAATTGGCCTGCTCCGTAGGTAAAGTACACAGTAAAGTACTTAATAATACACTGCGTTGGGCGATCTTGTGATTTAATACACTCAAGTTACTATAGACTAAAATTCAAAACATCTAGCCAATAAGATTTTATAGCTTACTAAGATTTCAAATTTTTCTTCATGTCTAATTAAAACGTGTTTCAAAGGTTATTTTGCAGCCCTCAGTAGAATTCCCAGCATTTCTGTTCTATATTTGCATTTAAAGTATGCGTGCCTTGCAGTGTGAGACGAATGACACAGTTATATCCGGTTTAAAGCCAGAGCCTCCTGCCCTGTGAGGGCAGTTTCGACTGAGATTCCAGCCTGAGGTCAGCATACCTTCACACACGTTACGGATTGACTCTCATCTCAGCTATACAGCTCATGACGCAGGCACGCTGTACACTTGCATGAAGTTGCGTCTTTAAAAACCGTTGAATTCAGCCGAACGTTGAGAGGCAAACGAGAAGCAACAGACGAGCAATCTGCATTGCATTAGCGTTCGTTCTTCATCTGATTCTGGGAAGGCTCAGCAGAGCTTAAGCTTGCTGTGAATACCAAGCATTGTCTAGCAGGTTGGCCCAAAATGCATCTGCTCAGTCACCGGAATGAGTTCATCTGCCAAGAGCTGTTTTTATTAAAGATTCCATTTGTTTTTGTTTACGAGCTCATCCTTTTCGAATATAAGTATTCATTAAAAACGAGTGCGTATTTACCTCCTGAAGGCCAGTGTCAGGTGTCGGTGGTTAAGACGACATCATTTAACCCTGTTTATAACCACAACGCTGTCAGAAGGTGTTGATTACGTGTCTATAACTGCAGCTCTGACCGACTTTCAAATCACAGGTTTCGATTAATGTCGCGTTATTGTTTCTCATCTAACAATGTACACAGTCTTGTATGATGGACACTCCTCATAAACAGATTTTTAAAAAATTACTTGCGTCACACCTGTCCGACAACCTTTGCTTTTAGTCTGACAGTCAGCACCCGTTTTCATCACACAGCTAAGGGAAAACTCTCTCCAGAGCAACACTGTGAAGTTAATGAGCCACTGTGGACATTTAGCTCCAGGGGTTAGTAAGCAGTGTGGAAGCCAAAGCGTCCTTCTCTACAGCGATCTGAAAAGCAAGCTCTCTGCCGTCTCCCATGAAGAAATCATCTGTAGAACGTGAACAGCTTAAGGGTATCACCAACTCCTCAGATAGGGACAGAGTCTTTGACTTGCTTTACTTTGAGTTATTAGCCACAGTTCACAATGTGCACATACTTTTAAAATGGAGAAGGGCGTAGTGGAATGATGAGTGAGCCAGATTCAGTTTACAAAAATGTGTTGCCTTCCTAAGGTTCATCATGAGTGGAGAAAAGCCCGACCATGCTGTGCAAATATATCAGAATGCACCGATGTACTGAAACTCCGCATATCTTTTAAAGCCTGACAAGAATGTGGCCTCTTCACCTCCTGTTTCTATCAGAAATGCATGCTTTCGCAACAGTTCTCGTCCAGAGTTATTTATTATACACCGTCCTGTTTTACAGGAATTCCTCAAATAACCAGATGACGTGTGTATTAAATCCCTTCTTTAAATGGTACAGTATGAAGATCGCTAAAGGCTGACGCATTATTTTTTTCGTGTGTGACGTTATTCTGCCAAAAATGTCTACGAGGTGTAATCCGTTTCCATTCCTTGTTTTCTCTTCCAAAGGTTATTGATGTCTTTGTAATGCGAGAAGCCCTGGGCAGAGTTATGACCTTGCAGATTTCACATCATCCCTCTGTAAACCAAGCGCCAATTGGTTAGACTTTTTTCACAAGCACTTTTCAATGTGCCGAGGTAAAACCCAAGGAAGGTCAGATAAAGAGCAATCATTGTTTAAGAAGTACTGCACTCATTCACCCCAATTCCCTGCAGGTTTCCGGCTCTGCACGGTTGCAACAGAGATGCAGAAAGAAGAGCAGGGAGCAAAAAAGGGCGACTTGAAGGAAAAGTCGATCGCTAAGAATTTGACATTTTTCCTTTGCCAGTTTGTGTCCGTCATCACTTTTTTCTCCCCTCACGCTTGATTTGGAAAAAGCGACCGAATAGCAAAGCAGCCTGGACGGTTGGTGTCCTGACAGGGAAGGAGGTATGGAGAGAGAGCAGGAAAGCAAAACTGTATTCCATCTAGGAACAATACAGTAATGGAGCAATCACCTAAAGGACGAAGAGAGACGTAGACGTGAGACATGGGAATTTCTTTCTTGTTTGGGAATTGTCCATCATGTTTTGGCTGCGTTCCATGGTTTTATTGCGTTAACGAAGTGTTTTCGCTTTTTGCTGCCAGAGGAGATTTGTCAAAAGAGATGGCATGATAACAAGCTCTAACAAGCTCTGTGAGCCGTGACCAGGTCCTTAAGGACCCTCCATCTCCAGTTCCTTGAACACACACACATGCTTACACACACTCCCTTCAGGGCCCTAAATGCAATAGGCTCGCTGGAGTGCTGTGTGAAATTCTACTCTCCTCTGTCCCAGTGAGCAACTTGCAGCGAGGTAGAAGGCCAAAGCAGCAGTATAGCAGGGCAGGGTGTGCATTGTTCCACCACCCAAAGTCATTTAACTCTGCTAATCTTTAATTAATCCTAAAACGATCCCCACCTAATGCATTTTCATGACCTTGAACCGATTGTGATTCTTTTGTTGGATCAAGATTTACGGTCACCAGCAACTGTGTTGCAAATTCGCACTGAGAGATCAAGTTTGCATGAGCACTAGTTCACACATCTTTTAGCCTCTTGACTGACAGGAATGAATGGAAAGCTGCACGGAATGAATTTAGTTTGTAGAATTGCATCTTGCAGCCATGCATAAAAAAGAAATGCATGCATTGCCTTTTTCAAAGATTAGATCATGGGATACAATGCTGTATTTTGCAGCCAGGATCCTGTTCCGGTGATTTAAAAAGTACAGTTTTTCCATTATAATTGCAGAACACATCTGTTTAACGAATATAATTCAATTTTAAATATAATGGGTCAACATTTTTCTAAACATATTTATTTGTTGGAACCATCGGCGCTTTTCGTACTTTAAACTTTTCCACCTACAGAAGCAAAACCAGTTGTAATGCCCCGTTAGACTGATGGGCACCCTTCATAAAATGAGCAAAAGTACAGTATAGATAAAACATCATACACATTAATTTAGAGTCCACTTAAACTATTGCAGAAACTAGTTAGCTTTGATCTCACAAAATAGAAAGAAAGAAATATTAGTATTTTCTTTCAGAAGTGCAGCAGAAAAGAGTGAAACCCTTAGGAATATTTAAAATAATTAAAAAAAATTTGCTCTCAGACCTCAGGAACTCTCACTGTTGTACAAATATGGTTTCCTAGTTCCATTAAAATTGCATTTGGGTTCAATGTAATCGCAGCCTTGGACACTCGGAGCACCTGATACGCTGTATGGCCAAAAGTTTGTGCACACCCGACCCGACGGGACACTCGAGTGCTTCCACTCCAACCTTGAGAAACCATGTTTTCATGGATAACCAGCTCTAATGGACAGACAGCAGCCCAGCTGGCTGTAGTTTCGGACAATCGCAGGGGTTTGAGGAGTCCAAGCTTGGGAGCAGCTTTACATTTAGACAGCCACTGGAGCACAGATCCATATGTAACCATGGAGGCTCTGGAGCAGAGCAACATGCCTGTTGCTTAGCAAATCTCCTGGGCTCATTCCACTTCTGCCATAGCGCAGGGCTTTAAAGTGCACGCAGAAAGTTTTATACTCCAGTATTGCAGGGCCAGGTGTGCCTCTAATACGAGCGAACACCTAGCCACTGCAGGACACACCCAGATGATTTAACTGCGGTATGGACATGAGCAAATCACACGATAGGGCTTTGTTTAGAGAATGATATCATAGCTTGTTGATATAGACATTATCATCTTTACTATGCCTGGGAGTGGAAGCAGAAGAACACCAGGAGCGAATGACTGATGAAGTTAGTGAAAGACAGAGAGAGACAGAGGGACCTGACTCCTGCACTGAACGGAGGGAGTTATTAGTACAGCCGGTGAGATGACGGATTGGAGTGAAGTCACTTCCTAGCAAAACATTTGTTTACTGTTTCAGCTTCTCTCGCCAGTGTTTTTCTTTCTGCTCACTCTTTCCCCCCTGTGTTTTCTCCCTTTACTGCTGTAGTAGCATCTGCTTCAATGCTCCTTAATTAATATGCTCTCTCAGGTGCTCCCATTCTGTCTCTCTTCCTCTCGCTCTCTCTCTCTCTTTCTGTCTCTCACTCTCTCTCTCCCTCTCGGGGATGGGTGCTGCTGTGTCAATAGCAAAACAACAGTACTGGCAGCTGGTGTATTCACACAATGTGTTTGTGTGTGTTTCAGAGCATAATCGCACATTTGTTCATCGGGCTGTGTGTCCGTGAGTGTGCGTATGACTCTCAGTTACAGCTCTGAGATCAGGGGCTCTGAAGCATCCATGATCAGAAATGAGGAGAAAAGTGAAGCTTTGCTTCTTTTAGCAAAATGCATGTTATTTTTTTTGTTGATTTTCAGGAGTGTGGTTCATAGCTTTGCAAGTAGCTGTTGTCGCATACACTGAATATTATTTGGAAATCATGGATTTGGGTAACATGAGGAATATGCTGCTTAAGGCCCGCACCTCCATTTTGGAGAACGCTTTTGTGGTCGAAAATCTTGAATCTTTCATGGATGTAAGTAAAACTGTCAGGCTGTCCTGTTTATCATTGCTAGTTTAGGTGGAGTTTGGTTGTGTTGTTTTTACTGAAGAGCACAGCTGGATGATTTAGCTCATGTGCTCTTTTTTTCATCATCACGACTCGTAAATTTTTACTAAAAGAGCACAAATGCTTAACACCGTTCTTGCAACATGACACATTATGTGATTGGCTTTACTACTAGTTTCTCGAACGATCATGAACAATGATGTTATTTGTGTGATTTACATTTCGAAGGTGATGAAGCCATGCTACAGACACACATGCTAAATGCCTGGTCTGTGCAAATCTGACCCATGTAGGTGATCTTGCTGTTGCGTCCTATCAGGCTTAACTCTGTTGCATCCTCTAAGGCGCATTCTCACATACAGAGGATCTCCAAGCATGACTTTTGGGGCTTCATTTATTAGTAGCATTGTCTGTAATGATCATCACTGATAGTGAAGAGAAGATAGGTTGGGGATTTCAAAATAAATGCTTCAGTTGTATTGCTCCAGAAGTGTAAAGTGTTTGAGTGGGGTAATAAAAAGGAAAACTGCCAATTAGTGAACAGAACACAAAGGTTAAGTGTGGAAATTAGCCCTCTCGTGTTGTGGTTTTAAAATATTATCTGTAAACTAACTATATAAACTTTAAACTTACCTTATTAGTTACTTCCGTTATTGAGACCTAGCCCATAATCAAGCATCCTGGATTGCAACGGCTAAGAGATCTAGGAGGTCTGGTTCAATCCTGAGCTCAGCTTATTATCTGTGCATGTTCTGGGTTTTGTATTTTCTCCCTGTGTCCATGTGGGTTTCTTCCAGGTTCTCTGATTCCCTCGCAAAACCATGCCAGTAGTTGAATTGATGACTCTAAATTGCCCCTAGGTGTGATTTTTGTATGTTCATGATGTCCTGCGATGGACTGGTGTCCCATGAAGGGTGTATTCCGTCTTTGTGCCAGTGTTCCCAGGATCCGGCATGACTGTGGCCAGGATTACTGAAGCAGCTACTGAAGAAGAATGAGAAATATTAAGGTCTCATTAAAAAGGTCTGTTAGGAAAGAACAACTAATGTAAAGCAGATTGTGAAACTTAATCTTAAAACACTCAGCATGTGCACATAACTGTTCAAACACTAAACTGTTCAAAGTTCTGTTATGGGTTTTTTACTTTTAAATTTCTTTTCAGCCCTGATGATGCCATGTATGTTTTCCTTCAGGGCACTGGAGGGCTTTCCATGGGTGTGTGCTGGATTATCTGTGTTATGATGCATGTCATCTCTCTCTCTCTCTCTCTCTCTCTCTCTCTCTCTCTCTTTCTCTCTGTCTTCCTTTGGGGGTGTGTCAGGCGGTGGGCAGCGACGGTGTGCGGGCAATAATGGAGAGCGCCCTGACAGCCCGGGACCGAGTGGGAGTGCAGGACTTTGTCCTGCTGGAGAACCACACCAGTGAGGTGGCCTTTATCGACAACCTGCGCAAGCGCTTCAAGGAGAACCTCATCTATGTAAGAATTTCTTCTCTCTCGTTCCAACTATAGGCCAAGGTCTTGGTGGTTTTTATTCTGCTAAAGATCATGATTCTCATTCTCTTTTGATCAGACGTACATTGGGTCAGTCTTGGTGTCGGTGAATCCCTATAAAGAGCTGGAGATCTATACCAAGCAGCATATGGAGCGGTACAGGGGTGTTAACTTCTATGAAGTCTCCCCTCACATGTGAGTAAATCTTCAATGTTACTTTACAGTGACTTTTTTGTACGTTTTCACCCCCATGGACTTTTCCACATGTTGCAATGTTATAACCTGGAAATGAAATGGACTTAATTGGGATTCCTTGTCAGTAATCTACACAAAATTACACCTAACCCAAAAACCCTCAATCTGACAGAGCCTGAGTAATTTTTCCAAGGAGAATGAGCAAAACTATCAAGATCCAGATGTGCAAAGCTGATAGACATATCACAGAAGCTGTCATTGAAGACCAAGATATCAAGTAGTAGAAATCACAATTAAGATTATTTCAGTTCATTTCAGATCTGCAAACTCTGACATTAATTCAATTCAATTCAATTCAATTTTATTTGTATAGCGCTTTTAACAACAGGCATTAAAATCTCATAGAACAATAAAATTTGGATGGTATAGTGGTGATTTTCATATTGCAATATCACTATTTGCAAAAGCCATTACTGTAGTAAGGGTTAACAGATGATATATTATGCAGCCCCAATTCATTCTCCTCATCATTTCCATAATCTCCCTCTCACTGGCACAGAATTACCTGTCAGCAGTAACATGTTTGCCCAGGCTGTATTGGCGGTTGCTAAGAGCTAGTTCGATTGTAATGTGAGGGAGGAGTGTAGTGGGAAGGCGCGGCTATTACACATTCCCATTCTAACCTCGTGAGTCCTCTGTTTTTGAGGGAGTGAGCAGAGAGCAAGTAAGAGGGCAGGTATGATGTATGAGCGAGATTCCTGCACGGTGCTGTAATGGGACTCTCCTTGCACGCTCATCACAGGGTCGTGTAAGCACTGAACGTGTTTATCTCAGTGGTGTTGTGAGGCAGGCTGAAATAACAGACCTTCATTAGTGCCATTCCTGTCCTCCTGAAATGACTGATAACACATTGCCCTCAAAAGCATGTTCCATTGGGCTCTTAAGTGGAGCCACAGAAAAGTGTTTGCCCTATCATCTAGTGAACATGAGTTCGCAGCCAAGAGAGCAACATTGGCCGTGCTCTCCGGCAGGGTGGGGTGGCACACGTATCTCTCCCTCTTTCTCTATCAGCCACAGCAACAATAGCTAATCATGGGCATCTGTGAGCTCAAGCATGCAGAAGTGGGTGGATAGTGCTTTCCTCCGAGTGTGTTACGCCGCTCCCTGATGTTATGTGACTAGGATGTGGTCACCCGCCCTGGTTAGTAGCTGTCACGTGATAGGGGAGAGATGCCTGATGGGTAGGAATTAGCCATGACTAATTGACAAAAATGGTCTGAGGGGGTATTAAATCATTGAAATGTAATTAATTAATAGTATCCATAATTCCTTCAATAGCATCTCTTCTTCCTCTCTCTTGAAGTTGATAAAAAGGTCAAATTGTCATTTTAATGAGAAAAGATGACTAACCTCTTATAAAACTTACTGGAGCAACTTTACCTCTAAATGTTGCAAAGCATTGACACTCGAGACTCCTTCACCATATTAACAACTACATGTATTTTTAACTCGTTTGCGTGAAACACCTGCTATACGCATCCATTAGTCGTTACCGTAGAAACGATAGCGTATTCATTTTGTCACCCTTGTCAGAGTTCCGACAAATCCGATTTGAGAATTCAACAGTGCTGTGGTTCATGTTATTATTACACATTGTTTAGTAATTGAGCTATCCCTCTTCCTCTTCTTGGTGTAGATATGCGGTGTCTGATAATGCATATCGCTCCATGCGGACGGAGAGACGGGACCAGTGTATCCTGATCTCGGGAGAGAGCGGTGCTGGGAAGACGGAAGCCTCTAAGAAAGTTCTGCAATACTACGCCATCACCTGTCCTGCCAGCGAACAAGTGCAGACCGTGAAAGACCGCCTATTGCAGTCCAACCCTGTTCTGGAGGTAATATAATAGATATTAGCATTTTATAACCAGCAAGCTAGTAGTGTCCATGAACATGCCAATATAAACCTTCAGAATAATCAAGGCAGAACGATAAATTGTTTCGTATGTTTGACATTTCTACACCTTATTTCAAGAAATGCCAGGCTCTATGAATATTCATGATTATGCAAATTAGAAATCCCCACATAAACTCTCGTCTTCCCTAAGAGGTTACTTAATTACCACTTAAATAACTTGGCTGGCAGGAGGATAAGTAGGATTTCTGTATCTGAAATTAGATTTGCCTTGTATTTTGAGCGAAACCTGTCAAATATTCTATAACAAGCATGCTTTCACATTATGCTAATTAGAATGCATATGCTTTGGCTAAAAGTTTCCAGAAAAGTCTAATCTGTTTACAAAAGACAAAGCATCTCTCTGTTTTAAATAGAATATTATTGTGTTAATACATTTGACCGAAACGCCAATCCTAATAGAGTAAAATGCTTTTTTTCCCCTTATTGTAAAATATAGAATATGGATCATAGGACAGGATCCTAAAAATGTATGTTTCTAGTTGATTACTTAAGAGGGATGTGATGAGCTTGCATTTTTGAAAGTAGGATAAAGGATGTGAGATGGGTACCATAAACATTGCGGTTGCTGCCATGCATCCATAATGTCTTGCAGATGTGTATAAAAGGTGGCGGCTACCCTTTAATCTAAGTGCCCATGTGTTTAATAGTATGTTTATGTTTGTGTGGCGGTCTGGGAAAAGCCATTAGCTGTGGCTTTGGCAGAATTTTGCCAAACAGCCAAAAATGCCTACGACAAACTTTGACACTTCTGCTTTAAAAACATAAATAAGTTTCCCCAAGACAATGTATAAATCTTTGTTGTTGTTGTTGTTGTTGTTGTTGTTGTTAATTTTCTAAACTTGCCTAGGTTGTCTCTAAAGAGCATGTTTGGTAAAACTGTGAAGAAGAGCAGGTATGAAGGAAGACATCGTTTTCAGGGTCACATTTATTTTTGTAGTTTATTGCAGATGTTGTTGACAGCATGTTGGTGAGTTATAGTGTAATTGTAAAATTTTAAAAGGCAACTCTTTACATTTTCACATTTGGAAGTAAGCAGATGACAGACGTGTTATAGGACAGTAATTGACAACGAGGTGGTGTGATACTGTTCAATCCCTGACATTATTATTATGTTCAGAAAACAGTACAGTGTTTTATTCCTCTTTTATACAACGGTTGGTTACAATACACTAATTTGTCGAGCAGTGTCCCAAGAGTGCCAATATTTAATATTAACAGCACTGGGACATTTCACCTTATGTATCACTCCCCTCGCCTGTGTTCGCCATCTAAAACTCCACTTCTTTTAATAGTGGTTAATACAGTAAGTAGTTTTAGTGACGACATTAGGGGACGTGGAAAGTGATACTTTTCAGGAATGTAACTTTTGACTGCCAAGAAAGCTAAGCAGATGAAGATGAAAAGGAAGAAGGGATGCCAATTTTACAATAAGCACCTTTAATAGAAACATACAAATCTATGTGAGCTAGCTAGCCAGCTAGCTGATGTGCTATAAAGTGAGTGTGGCTTCTTCAGTACAACAGCACTCCCTCTCGTGTGATATTGCTTAAATATCACAGGGATTTGCTGAAAATGACAATTGTTCATATATTAATAAATGCAACATTATGCTTTTTAACTGCTTGTTGTTACGCTGAATATCTGGAACTTCTGAGAGTTAGTTCCTGTTATCAGCTTCTTTTTCCTCTCTCTTGAACACTTTTTATCCATTTATTAGCCTTAGATTATACATCGTCTGCTTTATCCAGGGTGTCCCAGAAGTCTGGATCCATCGACATTTTTCCTTAAATGAAATGTCATTTTTTTACATTTCAGATCCAAAATGGTCCAAGTCCAAGGCCATCGATTTAAGCATTGGTCATAATATCTGTACTTAAATAAATAATTGCCTATGGATCCAGACACCATGTATAGTAGAAAAGGTCGAAATGATTTTCCCACGCTGTCACACCTTACTGTCTGAAAGAGTTCTATTGCTTATACTTCTCTTCTCTGTCATCCTGCAACATTCCCTCTGTTCTCACTCTCATTTGTCTCTATTTCAGGCCTTTGGAAATGCTAAAACTTTGCGCAATGACAATTCAAGCCGTTTTGGGAAATACATGGACGTCCAGTTTGACTACAAGGTAAAACTTGTCACCGAGGATGTGTTCGGTTGTCATCAGGATTGTGGCTATGCTGATATTTGTTACCCAAAGTGAATAACTTGAACTACAGTGCATCAGTGATGTTAATATTCATACTTTTGTCCATCTGTACCACCTCCCTTTTACACTGCTTGGGTGGGGTTGTGCACCTGTATGCCCTTGTGTGTATATGTGTGTTTGTGCTGTATATATGTGTATGTCAGCGTCCTACTGTTATTCCCGATGGCTTTCCCCGTTGGCAGGGTGCTCCTGTTGGGGGTCAAATCCTAAACTACCTGCTGGAGAAATCTCGTGTCGTGCACCAGAGCCATGGAGAACGAAACTTCCACATCTTCTATCAGCTCATTGAGGGTGGCGAGGAGGATCTGCTCAGGAGACTCGGGCTGGAGAGGAACGCACAGCAGTACCAGTACCTCGTGAAGGTCAGGACAACTGAGAGCATGCATCAGCATATACGCACACACTCAGGAGTCTTCATATTTCTGCACACCCCTGGTGTTTAATAGGGGAAGTTAATAGTCACTGTCCCTCCCTTCACTTCCTCTCTTCTGCTGAGTGTGTGTATGAGTCTTTCTGCCTGCAGGGAGTCAGGGAAAAACACGTACACAAACACACACCCACTCATACTGCTGATGCGTCCTGACTTCACTTCTTATTTACATGCAGCCTTCGAGGCTACAGTTGCGGTCAGAAGTTTACATACAATCATCATGGATATTAATGTCATGGCAATATTGCTCTTCCAATGACGTCTTTGAACTGTTCTTTCTCTGGGGAAGAATGATTGAACAGCAATGCATCTTTAATAAAAAAAACAAGTATTTGGTGCACAAGTTTTAATTTATTTTGGGGTTTTTTTCACTGTCAGAAAAGTACACCTAATATTTGGTTAAATGTCACGTAGCAAGTTTAACCTTGACCAGATTATTTTGGTAGCCATCAACAAGCTTCTGGCAGAATTAGGGTTGGATATTTTAACCACTCTTCTTGGCAGAATTTTTAGAGCTCAATTAAATTTGGGTGTTTCCTGGCACGTACGCAAGTTTTAAGCACAGTCCACATATTTTTGATAGGGTTGTGGTCAGGACTTGTTTTTACACTCTGGAAGCAACATGGAATCTACAGATCCACCATGGAGCTCACAAATATTTTTTTTTTACTGTATAAACCGATTTTTCCTCTGCATTTAACCCATCCAAGCAGTGAACACACACAAGTGAGAAGTGCACACATACCCAGAGCAGTGGGCAGCTCTATGCTACAGCGTCCGGGGAGCAGTTCGGGTTAGGTGCCTTGCTCAAGGGCACTTCAGCCGTGGATGCAGAGGGAAGGGAAGGTGATGTTCCTTCACTCCCCCCACCCACACATTTTTCCTGCCGGTCCGGGGAATCGAACCAGCGACCAGCTTAAAGTTAGCTTGCTTTATCTATTCTACAACCAGCTTGCGCTGTGTGTGTCGAGTCACTGTTCTGTTGGAACACTCAATTGTGTCCAAGTTTCAGCGGTGTTGTTGATGATTTGAGGTAATACTGAAAAATTCTGAGGTTCTTCATTATTCCATGCACTTTGTGCAATGCACCAGTTCCACTGGCAGCAAAACAGCCCCAGAGCATGATGCTACTACCACCACACTTAACAGTGTTCCTCCGTACCTCTGGTCATCGTGGACAAACAACTCAATGTTCGTCTCATCTGACCATAAAACTGTCCTCCAGAAGGCATTTTCTTTGTCCATGTGGTCAGCTGCAAACTTTAGCCAAGCTTGAAGGTGTCTGTTTTGGGGCTGAGGCTTCTTTCTTAGAGGGCAACCTCTTAGTCCTTGGTGATGTAAAACTCACTTGACTGTAGACAGTGTTCCAGCAGCTACCAGTTCGTGGCAGGATTGTGCCTTGATGGTTCTTGGCTTGTTTCTGACCATCTGAACCAATTTCCTCTCAGCTGAGGGTGACAGTTTGGGGCTTCTTCCAGACCCTGGCAAAGTTGCTACACCTCCTATTAACATGTATGTGTCAAACAAACCCTTTTAATGTTGTGCACAGAGAAACTACCAGCTGTAGTCAGTCATGATCAATAACAGGAAGTTAGGCCTTGGCCTTGGCAAGTTAAAAGACATTTTGGAACTTTCAGCACCACTGAATTAATAATCTAAGTGGGTACAAGTATAATTTTGACCCAGTGTTGATTTCAGAAAAACTCAACATAAATTAAAACTTTTTTTTTATTTTTATTAAAAATGTATGTTGTACAATCATTCTTTTTCAGAAAAAGAACAGTTAACAGTTAAAGAAATCATCGAAAGTCCATTATTGTCATGGCATTCATGTCCATGATGACTGTATGTAAACTTCTAACTGCAGCTGTACAGTACATGCATATTCAACTTGCAGTTTAGTCAAGTTCCTTAATGCCTTTTAGAAGCTAGAACGTCTTGAGTTTGACTTTTTCTTAAATTCAGATCTGGTAATGCTCTTCATTAAGGTGACCTTAATGAACATTATTTACTGCATTAATGAACTTTAACGAGCCATGAACTTCAGCATTAATAAACTGTACATAATGTTGACAAAGCAGCAGTAAGTAACATTTTTAACTTTCTTTGCTTAAATGTTAACATTACGGTGTTGGTTCATATTGATCACAGTGGGCGTTGTTGTACTTTTAAAGTTTTTAGACACTTTGTGTTCACACTAGCACCAACAAAGCTTTATTATAGTATTAAAATTAATTTCAAAGAAAAATTACACAATGTCTATAAATTGTACAGCAGGTTGCATACAATTTGGTTAACACCTTTTAAAATAAGACTAGCAACAAACCTAAATCAACATCAGTGACGTGCTAGTGTGAATTCAGAGTCAAATATGTGGGTTGAATATTCTTAAAATTCATTAGACAACAACCTCTCTCTCTCTCTCACTCTTACTCACTCACTCTCACTCACTCACTCACATACACACACACACACACACACACACACACACACACACACACACACACACACACACACACACACACAC
>JAQQZR010000003.1:7579726-7595001 GCA_030068235.1 Notoglanidium macrostoma
CACACATACACACACACACACACACACACACACACACACACACACACACACACACACACACACACACACACACACAATAATGCTAGCATTAGTTACATGCTGTGAGCTATCATTATCAGAGACTCAGATCAGAGATTACCAGCTCCAGCAATTCCAAAGCTCACTGCAGACTATGCAGTTTTTAATGAAAGTGAGAATTCTATACATTGTTTTTGCTATAATATAAACTTTAATAGATTATATTCCCTTTGCTTTCTATTTAGTGTTATATAATTAGCCACATACAAACCAAATTGGCAACAATAAACATTTTCATTGTCATTTTTGTATATGGTGATTATCTATGAACCACTCATATTGAAAACCAATAACATTAGTGGGACAACATTATGACCTGTGGCTACATCCTGTTTTCCACTGATGAACACTAAGTAGTTGGATATCAAATGGACCTTGTAATGAATGTTTATAAATGCCATTGTTTTGACAAAATGCTTCTGTATGTGTGTGTGTGTGTGTGTGTGTGTGTGGGTGTATGTGTGTGCATTGCATTACAGGGTAATTGTCCCAAAGTGAGCTCCATTAATGACCGCAATGACTGGAAGTTGGTGAGAAAAGCTCTGAGCGTCATTGGGTTCAGTGATGATGAAGTGGAGGTAAGAGAGCCCAAAGGTTTTAGTTGTAGAATTTGTGAAAATAATTTCCTATATAAAAATTCTTAAAGGAAATTTACAATACGGCACATGAAGTAAGTATACACCTGATGAACAAATGAGTGATGAGTAACATTAACTCCTACAATATAAGTAAGTAACAAAGCATGACAGGACATGTTGTTATAGGAAAATAATCAGTGGTGGGGTGGGTACATAGCAGAGTTATTATTACCGCCAATAACAGCACATTGTGAAGGGTTTTATTCCTCTTTTACCTCATCAATTTGCCAAGAATAACATTTTATTAATGAACAATGTCATACCCTTTATCTATTTTTGTCTGCATTTACATTGTGGAATGTCCACGAGACAAGTTTACAGTTGCATTTTAATGTATGGGATTTACATTTGTGGCATTCAGCAGATGCCCTTTTTCACAGTGACTCACAGAAAAGTTTTGTAGTATCTATCAAACACACATCCTTGTATAGTTCACTAGGTCAGGGACTAAGAGTACCTTTCAGTCTAAACACCCTTTTGGGAGGGTTAGTACCGTTAGTTCCTGCTGACATGTGTTAGCAGCCATAAATAGTCATTTCATAACCAAACTCTCTTTTTTCCTCCTCTTTTGAAATTAATAAAAGCACGAAGTCCTTTATCTTGAAGACTTTCCCATGGCAGAAAATCTACTGACTGTCACAAAACCCTGACACCCAAAACTCCTTCCTTAAAAAGATGTTAAATAAACACCGTGTTTCTATTTTCATTTGAAATTTGTTTACAGTTAAGTATAGTCACAGCCGGTACTACTGTGAGAGCCCTCCTATATTACGTAACACAAAGTTTGCATGTAGTAAGGATAAGTTTAATAACAATTCTGACTTTCTCGGAAAGGACTGTACGTGTGTTTACATGTGCGACATGATGGAAGATTAACAAGTCTTCAGACATAATTGCTGTGCATATAGCCATGTTGTTTTGCCCCTACACCCCCCCCTCTCTCTCTGTCTCTCATGGTTTCTTTCTCTATTTGCAGGAGCTACTAAACATCATTGCCAGCGTGCTACATTTGGGGAATATTCAGTATGAGAGTGAGGATGGTGGCAATGCCTACATTACAGTAGACACCCAGATTAAATATTTAGCCAGGGTGAGAATCCAACCCTTTTATGCCTATTACACAATTGTTAAATAAATCACATTATCTGTGCTGTTTTGATAATGCCAAATAAAAATCACACTTATTTTAGTTTATATATAAAATCTCCCAATGTTTCTGCCAATTGACCCCAGTTCCTATCCACTATCTAGTTCTTCCTTATTACATGACAGATATGAAGTGGGAAGGGCAAAGACTAACACCTGCTTCCTCTGAGCCACCACATCCTTTTGCATCATTAATTTTAATATTAAATATTGCTGTTACACTGTATAACAATGCAAACCCTTTTCACCTTTAACCCGTAGACAGCAGAACAACCAGTACTGTTTTGTCCTGAATAAAACAGAATATAAATAAATGGTGGACGCCAAAGCTTACACAATATTCTCTTTTAATGTGACATTGCAGTTATTAGATGTGGATGGCTGCACTCTCAAAGAGGCTCTGACACATAAGAAGATTATTGCCAAAGGAGAGGAGGTATGATACTTATTAGTCACTACTGTACTACTATATAACTCAAATTTTACTCTAGTTCATGCCTGTTTAAGGAAATATTTGTTGTTGATCACATTATCAAGCTTGACCTTTTTTTTAATGTCTGTCGTACAGTTGATGAGTCCACTGAATCAGGAGCAGGCTTCCTCGGCACGAGACGCTTTATCTAAAGCCATTTATGGACGCACGTTCACATGGCTCGTCAACAAAATCAACACCTCTCTGGCCTTCAAGGTACACTTATACAGTACATTAGAGTAATACTCCTGCCACAAACAACAGTAGATGTGATAGTGTTTGGCTCCCTCTAGTGGCACATCATCAAAATGACAAAAGTTTACCACCGGTGGTTGGCAGTTCATATATGGACTCACACTATAAAATAGACTGTAGCATAGGTGACCAGTGTGTGAAACAAATGACTGTAGTGCAGCAGTTTCAGTTTCCTAAACATGAACCATTGCAGCTTCTATAGCAGATCCTCTGTTCCAGTTTATCCAGTCATATGCATTTAGCTGAAGGCAATTTATCAGACTAGAGACTAGACAGAGACATTTTTCTAGAAACGTTCTAAAGAATTCGAGAATTTTAAATTCTAGACAGAAGGTTTTTCCCCCCACAGTTTTTTTAATGACATGTTGATGACCAATGGTTAGAGACAAATGGACAGACAAGTCCTGTTGTCCTGCTGTGTTTACTCTCTGCTTCAAGTTTAAAACTCATCTCATCCGTGTCTCATCTTATCAGAGTCATTTGGGCTAGTTAAAAGTGGAAATGTGAAGTGTACTGCAAAACAGAACATGGAATTAATACAATAGCTAGGAATTATTACTTATTGGTTAAGCATTAAATTAAGTGTTGTTGTGGATAGAATAAAATTTTAAGTCTTTCGAAAAATGTGAGTTGAATACCCCTGGACTAGAACAGTTGGAACCTGCTTCCTATTTTAATATTTATTATTTTTCATTTTTCTGTATCTCCTCACTGCATTTTTTGTGATTGTTCAGGAGGGCTTCTTCAGTGGTAAGAGTATATCTGTCATTGGCCTGTTGGATATCTATGGGTTTGAGGTCTTCCAGAACAACAGGTATGTGTACTGAGGACTTGGATGCAATAACACATTTTGGGTGTCACATTTAACCAGTCATAGTGTGTTCATTTTTACTGAGTGTGAATGACAGAATTATAAAATCTTTATTATATAATTAAGTAAATGATATTAGGAAGCCATTGCCCTAGTAGACAAATAGGTGAGTAGACAGTTAACATAGCAAAGTGATTGTCCTTCATCTGGTAGAATTGAATTTGCATGTGGTAAACAAAAATAACATTGTCACAATGTGCTGCTGGTTTCCTGCTTTCTCCAGGGTCCTATCGGATATTGCGATAAATTATTTCCCTCATGTGAAAGAGCTTACTATGAATCTGTTAGGTTGTACTTTTGAAAGCTAGAAAAAAGGGCTGACTAAGTATTAATAATGATCGTCTAGCAGGCTGAAGATTCACTGTTCTCTTACAGTCACCTAATGTTAGTCCATCATTATTGTTTGCATTGATTTAAGTATTGCTTAAATTCAGAGAAAAACTTCATTATTAATTATAACAGAAAAAGATGCCTTGTACACGTATAGCCCATCAAGAAGCCCATGAATATGTAGTGAACTGTGTGTTACGGCCTGCATTTATATATTATATCAATATTTAGGTGTTTTATGGTGCAATAACATTTGCCTGTCACATGTTTCGTGCTAATTTAGAAACTCCAGTGAGGTTTTCAGCTTCCACTTAAACAAATAAACAAATAAAATGTAATCATTAAATTAAAGTAAATTAATAGAATAGAAAACATAGACATAGAATAGAATACGGCAAGACCTCAACAGTGAAAACTTTCACATTTTGCCCACCCTAAATCCATTCAGCTGAATATTTTATAAAAGTTAGGAAATAACATCTGGTATCTATTTGCTATATTCTATTTTAAATATAAAATAAATAAATAAATGAATGAAGCTTTCCAAGGAAAATGCACATAAAAAAACACTGGCTGCGGTCACAATCTAATATGTAATGTACGTATGTAGTTTAATATTTGAATTAAAAGTTTTCACGTACATTTTTTAAAAAGCTGTAACACTGTTCTCAAGCAGCTGAGGCGGTCACACAGTAAATCTCTTCTCTGTCTAGTTTTGAGCAGTTCTGCATCAACTACTGCAACGAGAAGCTGCAGCAACTCTTCATCGAGCTGACCCTGAAATCAGAACAAGAGGAGTACGAAGCCGAGGGAATCACGGTAGGACCTCCCTCCACACGCACAAAACACATGCACACAGGCTCATCTTACACTTCTACACTGGTCTGCTGTGTTCAGAGTCATGGGAATAGAGGTGGCTCTGAGAGCCTATTATATGCTGCTGTGTGAAGAAGCATGTGTTCAGTGCCCTTTCTATACTCTGATCATGTTGACATTGCACAGCATCATAAAATCATCACTATTAAAGAAAGCTTGCTTGTGGCCGCACGCCCGGAGTGGGCCGCTTTTGAATTCCTGTCATTCTGCAGATATTTGCTTTCATAACTGTGTGACCAACATGGAAAAGAGTGATTAAATGTCAGTCCTGTTCTGAGATGTTTTTCATTCTCTGTTTGCAGTGGGAGCCTGTGCAATATTTCAATAACAAGATTATTTGTGATCTTGTGGAGGAGAAGTTCAAAGGCATCATCTCTATCTTGGTGAGGTATTTCTCTGAATATCCAGTAATAGCTATGTGTTGTCCGAGTTAAACACAATTTATCTTTTAGAGTTATGTCTTTACCTCTGGTTAAGTTTTTGTAACCTTGTCTTTCCCTCTATGACACACAGGCACCCCCTCGCTCTGTCTTTTTCTCGTATACGCTCACTGGACACTTTAATGGAAACACATGTACCCATGCATTTATACAATTCATTCATACAATTCTACAATTATCAGCCAGTCATGTGACCATGGCCTAATCAAGCATACGCTGATCAAAAGGTTTCAATAATATTCATATGAAATCTCACAATGGTGAATAAATGTGATCCCAGTTATTTTAAAGTTGCATGGTGTTTTTTGTTTTTGTGCCAGACAGGCTGGTTTGAGTGTATCATAAACTGCTGATGTCCTAGAAGTTTTGTGTCAGTATCTGTCAGTTATAGAGTTATATAGTTATGTCCCTTGTTATAGAGAAGGGTCAGAGGAGAATGGACAGACTGTTTTGAGCTGACAGGAAAGTTCAAATAAGCACTCATTACAACCATTGTGAACAGAAAAGCATCTTAGAATGTACAATACACTGAAGCGTGAGGCCATATGGGCACAGGGCCACCAAAACTAAACAGTTGAGTACAAGCAAAACATCAACTGGTCTTTTTCTACTCTCCAGCTGTGTACAGGTGTTCCTATTAAAGGGGTCAATGAGTGTATATCTTACCCTGTGTGTACTGTGTCTAATGAGTGTGTCTATTAATTGGATTAATACATGTAAAATGTTGTAATCTTTGTCTCTACCCCACTCTCTCTCTCTGTAGGATGAGGAATGTCTAAGGCCAGGAGGTGCCACGGATTTAACCTTCCTAGAGAAGCTGGAGGGCACATTAGGAGGCCATGCCCACTTCTTAACGTCAGTCACACTTCATTACAATATACACATCGGAAAACTCCAGTGTTTTTAATCTAATCCCTGTTTATCACATCTACAGTGTATGAGTTATTTCTGTTTACATAAAACACACCCCGAGCCTAAGGACAGTTGCATTTTGTCAATAAACATGTCAGATTCATGACTACTTACTGTAATGTAAATTTAAATCTACAACCATTACACTCTAAAGGTGTTAGGAAGAATCCAAATTAATGTCTTATCAAAGTTGAAGTCTCCAGAGGTTTGATTATATACCTTCTTTATATATCCTCCTCGCTATATTTTTGGATCGTGGTAGTTTGTGAACACCTTCTGCATCTACTTTGTTCTCTTCCTCAGTCATAAGCTGGCTGACGGAAAAACCCGTAAAGTGATGGGTAGAGATGAGTTCAGGCTGCTGCATTACGCGGGAGAAGTCAACTACAATGTCAACGGTAAGGGAGTGGACAGAGACACAGTCACTGAACCAGAGGACGCTCTAATACCCGAGTCATGAGTTTTTAGAGCTGATCCTCAGGCTCCGCTCATCAACATGTTTACTGACCCTTTTGTGTTGTTTCTCACTCCCAGGCTTTCTGGACAAGAACAATGATCTCCTCTTCAGAAATTTGAAAGAGGTCAGTGTGTGGGACTGGATAGAAGTATGACTAGGGCAATTCAAAAACTTTGAGTTGTAGCTCCATTTTCGCTGCTCTGACTTGTAATATATGATGATGTCTGTGATTGTGCTCGACGCAGGTGATGTGCATGTCAGAAAACAAGATCCTCAATCAGTGTTTTGACCGCGGAGAGTTGACGGACAAGAAGCGTCCAGAAACGGTAAGAAAGAGCCGTCTTTCCTATTTGCATCAAAACGTTAGTTCTGACTAAATATAAGCTACAATCGAGTGATTATATCTTATTGGGGAATTATTGATTATAGGGGAATCTCTGCTTGGTGCCCACACTGTGAGGAATGCCCTGACTCTTAGGTCATACTCGTCATTGTGTGTGCGTGTGTATGCCCACGCTGCAGTAGGCCATTGGCTGAGAGCGAGTGGGCTGCTGCTGCTGATGTGGCTAAGCTGTTTGTATGCATTGTTGATGGCTATCCTCTCCCACACTGTCACCGCCTGGCTGGATCGGCACACTAGGACGTGTGTTCTTCCAATCCTTCACTATTCTCATTCTCTCTTTCTTTCCTCTTTTTCGGTTCCTCTGTGCCTAGACGGCTACCCAGTTTAAGAACAGCCTGGCCAAGCTGATGGAAATCCTCATGTCTAAGGAACCATCATACGTGCGCTGTATCAAACCTAACGATGCCAAACAGGCTGGTGAGTTCCCTGATTTTAGACTTTTTTTTGTGTGTGTGTGTGTGTGTATTTCTCTTGCTCAGATAATGTGATTGTCTTATTAGTACTGCAGTCCTGCTTCAGTATTGTAGTTTGGTGATGAACAGCACAACCTTGTGGTTAAAGGTTTAGTGGTAGATTACTTTAAAAATCGTTCTACTGATGTTTTCAGTTCACTGTCCATTCACACTGCAAGCTTTGTGTTATTCCTTGTTATTTTTTAATGTTTCTATTTCTCTGTCGTTACTGTTTAATTCAACGCTGAGCAATTCTCAAATCTGATTGGCCAAAAGGTGTTGATTAACTTTGTGTAATAGCAGCTCTGACAGTAGGGCTGGCTGTAATTTAAATTTATATTAATTTGCTTGTTGTAAAATGATTTTGCAAAGGCACTTGTCTGGTGGAGCCTTTCATTTTAAGAGACAAAAAAAGACAGGCTGATGATATGTGTTAATTAATAGCAATATTGGCAAATTACTGTAGTGTAGGCGGAATAAAACACTTCATGTTGATATTGGAAAATAATCAGCTTCAGTGTAGTAACAGTAACTCTGCTTTGGCATTATGTTTGCGAGTTTTCTGACCTGCTGGGCAAGATTATTTTTAGTTCAGTATATCATTAACAAAGTGGTTGAATGTTTGTAGGATTTATACGGAATCATGACTGTAACCAGCAGACGAATTGATTAGATTTTGGAATTGATCCAATCAGGAGTCAAGGTCACAGTAAGGTCAAATATCTGAAATAGTTTTCCTTCAGTATCAAACAAACTTCCAGTTTGAAGTATATTTTAAATGTATTTCAGGCACACACATTTACAACAAAAAGGCTAGATTGATGGCAGTGGAGCCATCCCTGTTTTATATCAAGAATTTTATTTTTTTATTTGTAGTAAAATGTAATCTTTTGAACATTGTGCGTCTCTGCAGGCCGATTTGATGACGTTCTGATCAGACATCAAGTGAAGTATCTGGGCCTGATGGAGAATTTGAGAGTAAGGAGAGCAGGCTTTGCCTATCGGCGCCGCTACGAGGTCTTCCTCCAGAGGTCAGCAATTCTTACTGGATGTCTCTTTCTACTGGCTTCAAGTCAGAGGGAGATACAGTCGCTGTTCCCATACAAATAAAGTAAATATAGTGTCAGCACTTTCACTTCCTGGGCTGTGTTTCATCAGTTGGGGATTTTGGTATAATCATTGGCCAACACAGCTTTGTGGTGTGTGATCTGGTTTGCCCAGATGAAATTTGTGTTATAGTTCATGTTATGTATCGTTTTGCAACAGGTATAAGTCGCTCTGTCCAGACACCTGGCCCAACTGGGACGGCCGCTTGGTAGATGGAGTTTCCACACTTGTCAAGCACCTGGGTTACAAACCTGAGGAGTACAAACTTGGCAGGTCTGTTACACCCTAAAAGCCCCTTTTCCAGATGCTTCCACATGTTTTTTTTTTTTTGCTTTTTTGTTTTACAATGCTGATTTAAAATGTGATTGCACATTTCAAATGTCAATTTTAGGACCAAAATCTTCATCCGTTTTCCAAAGACCTTGTTTGCAACAGAAGATGCATTAGAAGTCAGAAAACACAGTCTTGGTAGGAACTTTTTTTTTTCTATTTGTGGATATTAGCATACAGAATACAGACAGCCTGTGGTATAACCTGACATCATGCATAAGCAGATCAATATTATATACAGCAAACAGTCTTGCTGTCAAAGCATGCTTATGATTAATACCTGTGCATTTACAGTGACCAAGCTTCAGGCAAACTGGAAGGGCTACAGTCAGAAATCCAAATTCCAGAAAATGAGACGATCAGGTATGGCCCAAGGAGGAAGGAGTTGTGATCAGTCGTTATTTAGAACATTACATGAAGACAGAATAGTTTCATTTTGAATGTCTATGTAACTTTATTTCTCTTGTCCAAAAGGAAATTGACCACTTTAATGTTCTTGTTCTGCAGCCATCATAATTCAGGCCTGGTGGAAGGGAATTTTGGCCCGTAGGAGAGCATGTCGCAGAAGACAAGCTGCAGATACTGTCCGCAGGTCTGTCTGCTTGAGGATCTTATTCTGATCTTACTCTGTGTTTTATTCTATTTCTGTTACGACTGCATAATATGGCCAAAAGGATAAGTCACAATTATTTTGCCCAATATTGAAATTTTAGTTTAGGAAATATATATTTGTATTGTCATAAAGATAGTTAATATACATTACTAACTTTCTCTGCATCATATGCCAGTATCCTAGTCAGTTATGTTTAGTTTAAAGTGAACATGGTTAAAATCTGATTAATTGTACAGCCCTGATAAATATTTTGCTCACACTACGGCTCATACAGTACTATTCTAGGAAGCCTAAACTAAAGTCCTGGTGTCTGCCTCGTAAACGCCCTCTGACCTGTATTCTTTATCTGGTCCTTTCACATCTTACGTTCCACATTTAGAATAGATGGCTATATGATGATATACCCCTGTGATCACAAGAAATCACATTCATAATGCGTATTTCTGGATGTCAGTATAGTAATGCGTTGTAAACAAATCCCTTACAAATCCCTGTGTGCACTGCTACTACAGAAACTCCAACATGTTAGAACAGCTAATATAAATGATTATAATCCTTTCTGGTGGTCAGGACTGCTGTTGTAGGAAATTAATCAACACCGTCTGAGCAATTAGAATAGAGAACTCGATGGTGCTGTGGGCATATACACTTTATAGAGATATTTGTATGCAATTACAGTGTCTGTGCATTATCACAATTATGCTACAAATGTTTGTAGCTAGGCTTTATTTTGATTCCAAATCTTCCTTTTATTATAGATTCATTAAAGGATTCATGTACCGTCACCAGCCACGCTGTCCTGAGAATGAATATTTCCTTGACTACGTGCGTTACTCATTCCTAATGAAGCTACACAGGTGTTTGCCCAAGTCAGTACTGGACAAGAGCTGGCCTATACCACCCCCTGCCCTGACTGAGGTTTGACTACATTTCCTATTAACCCTCACTTATTGTTAGATATACTGGATATAGTATGGAGTGGATATGATGAATGATGGTGTGCTGTCGTATACCAGGCATCAGAGCACCTCCGCAAACTGTGTATGCAGAACATGGTGTGGAAGTACTGCAAGAGCATCAACCCAGAATGGAAGCACCAGGTAGAGCACTGACTCATTACTGCTTTAAAATTTCCTAGACGATTTGTCAGACTTTCCTCATTTTGCCTGCGCTAAACATCTTTTATTTGCCGTTTCGTTTTAGTTGGAGCAGAAGTTGGTGGCCAGTGACATTTTTAAGGACAAGAAAGACAACTACCCCCAGAGTGTTGCCAAGCTGTTTGTAGGAACAAGGCTCAGTAAGTGTTTCTCTGTGCTGATTTATGTTAGATTTATTTTGTTGTTGTTAAGAATGCAAATTCTAGGCTTTCAGCTGATCCTAGTTGTGCTTGTTAGTAAATAAGGAGATATTTTATTACAAGCTTGATTCTCATCGATGGATTTAATTGCTGTCAGATGCATATTGTAATTTTATGGCAATTATTTCTAGCAAATGTAGAAGGCGTTTTTACATTTTTACATAGAAAACATGTTGGCATTTACATGTTACAAGAGTTTTCATGTCGTCGTCTTCTTCTTCTACATTTTTCCTATGACTATGACTATTTCCTATGACCTCTGTGTGGGTTTCCAAACAGTTCAGTCCTGCATCTCCTCCCCAGTCAGACAATTTTCCTTCAAATCTTCCTTTACGTTATCCATCCACTTTCACTTTGGCATCCACGTCTTTCTCTCCCCCTCCTTCTTCCATTACACTCTGTTTTTCAGTACATTTCTATTAATTTCTAAAGAATAAAGTGAATTTAAAAAGTCATTTAAAAAAAAAAATGTCCAAAATCCATTAGTACTCTATTGGATAAATCTTTTTTCTCTCTGCTGTGCATTATAACATGTCAGCATGTGTGTGTTTATTTAGATGGCGAGGATATCAATCCTAAAGTGCTCCAGGCTTTGGGCAGTGAGAAGATGAAGGTATGCATTCACTGAAGGATGGGATGCAACTAGAAGGTCATCGTGGCATTAAAAAAAAGAAAAAATCCACACCACAGTTCCAAAGCTTCCTGTAACTGACACGATACATTATGCTATCAGCAAAACTGGCGTCCACTATGAATAATTTTAGCTTTAAGGAATAAGATGATAGATCCATCAAAATCACATAACACTTCTAATTCCTTTTGCATGTAGGAGTTATTTTGTATATGGAATTAAGTCCAATGTGTGGCTCTTTACAGTATGCTGTTCCAGTGACTAAATATGACAGAAGAGGATACAAACCGCGTTCACGCCAGCTGCTACTGACTGGTAGCAGTGCCATCATAATAGAGGAGACTAAACTGAAACAGCACATTGATTACAATGCTCTGAAAGGTGAAGCAGCAAATGAAAATAATATAGTAGCATAGCTACTAAAAGAATAATACTAGTGAGCATAGCTAATAATATCAATAATAAATATTGACCTTCCCCTTCAGGTGTTTCTGTCAGCTCCCTCAGTGATGGCATTTTTGTCCTTCACGTTGTCTGTGAGGACAACAAACAGAAGGTGAGAGTAAAACATCTGTGAAGGATGGCTACAGCAGGCCGGCCGGTGTAGAAAATAACGAATATGTAAACTGTTATTAATATATAAACTTGTATCACGTTCACAGGGTGATTTAGTTCTACAGAGTGATCATGTGATCGAGACATTAACCAAAGTGGCAATCTGTGCTGACAAGATCAATAGCATCAACATCAGCCAGGGAAGGTCAGCCTCATGCATGTGTTCTCCATGTGAGAAATGAAAGAATGGTTTGGATTCCCAGCGGCTTTTTCATTTCTTTCTTTTTATCCTTGAACAGCATAACATTCACAGTGTGCCAAGGAAAAGAAGGAATGATCGATTTCACGTCCGGCTCTGAGCTGCTCATTGCCAAAGCTAAGAACGGACACCTTTCAGTGGTAAGGAGACGCACTATGCATCGTCTCATAACTAATACCTGAGAAACAGGCTGTCGTCGAGTTTATTCTGGTGCCCTGTCTGCCAGCAGTTCACCAATTCAGCAGATGCACATTAAAGTAACTCATAAACAAGGTGTTAATTGGTTTGTCAGTTAATTAATGCATTAATCCTCACAGATGAGTAATTATGATTATAATGATTTGTATTTGTGTCAGATTTGAGGGTAGATATTTTTTCTGTCAGATCTAAATCCAAACTTACTGTTGTAGCTATGCTAGCTACGGATGTTTGTGAATGACGGCTCGTCTGCATTTTGCATTGAACTGATTTACTGCAGATTTGTACCGCAATAGCCAAATTAAGGTATTTAGTATAGAACTTTATTCATAATGATATGATTAAACTTTAATCATGCCAAGAGCACAGTGTTTCCTCCAAAAGTTAAAAGGATCCAGCAATATTAACTAGGTAAATTATTAGCTGAAATAATAATCTAGCTGATATAATAATAATTAGCTGGTTTAGGTATATAAATACATGAAATTAAATTAAATTAAGGTACATATAAATATCTGAACATATTTATCAGTGAAATTGAATCCAGTGTGTATCTTGCTATTTTGCAGACTGCCCCTCGCCTTAATTCAAGATGATGGATCCATCGTAAACCAGTGAGCTGTCCCACAGCCGCAGACAGAGCGCCACCCTGCCAATGAGACGCCAGCCAGCTGCACCAAAGGCTCCGCTTCCACTTGTGAACTTCCAGCAAACTAATCAATATTTATATTTCCATGTTTATGAATTTAATATTGTCTTTGTTTTATGATTTTATATTTTGATGCCAACAAATAACAATGCATCAGTGCATATTTCTTGCACTCTGTATTTATCTTGCTTAATTTGGGGAACAATAATTTGACGTCCGAGAAGCTTCTGCCTTACATACGAGGAAAATCAGGGTTAGCAGTAAGAACTTTTTGATTGTTTCTGTTCACTTTTTCCAGGGACTCAGAAAGCAGAATCATCTTTTGCATTTTAGTTATAGTGAGAGAACATTTATTAATGTTTAATTTGAAAGTTTAAATTAATCCATAGGAAAGGTATCCAGAACCTGTCTTATATAAAAGCTGTACCAAATACTTTTGCACACAGTAGCTTAATAATTGTGATTGGTATATTATGGGAAAATATATAAGGAAACTGTATTGAGAGTTGATGCTAAGTACATCGAGAGCCTGTGTTAAGTCTTCTGGAAATATGGAGAAAGAAGTGATTATCATAATAGGATCACAATGCACAATTTCATCCAACTCATGATGGTGTTGGAATACTGTACCCTTTATTATGATGGCATTTCTGCAAGTTTTTCTTTTTGATAATCACTTAAAAGAAAATTATTTAGAGATTAAGGTAATGGTAAATAGATAGATAGAAAATATAGACTGTCTCTATGGTTTGATACCAGGCATTGTGTTCTGCCTATAGAATAATGTTACTCCAATTGCAGTAGTAAATATTCGTCTCGCTCTTTATACACTGGATACAAAGTGATGCTGTTTTCTAATCCACATGCTACTTAGGCTAACGATAAGCAACTATTGGCTTGTGAAGAAGAAAATGGTAGAGAAGTATCCACAAAAAGGGTTTGTGTATTGTATGTAAGCATTACTTTTGTGCATAATAAATATGGAATTTCAGGAACAAAGTGCACATTAGCACAATACAGACATACACTTCATAGGAAATCAGGCACCTTTGTACTGTGTATACAGTATAATCTTTGGTCTTGCCTTTTAAAATATTGATTGTTAGAGGGTCACATTAGAATGTGAAGCAAGTGCCTTAATCACAGTTATTCTCACAGGAAATGTTAAGCTTTAAATATGACACTATTAAACGCAACTATAAAAAAGCTATTCTAAGTGCCACATGTAACATAGAACAAATATATAAAAATATATTTTTATGGTTATAAAATGTTCCCAACGCTGTCCTTGGAAAAGCTATGATTAACGTTTTCTTACTGCACCTAGCCTAGAGAAGCATAATTGACACTTGTGATTTTGTTTTATACTGTTTGTGTAATTTAAAAAACTGAAAAATGTTATTTGGATGTAAACTGACAAAATACCTAAGCATAATAAAGCTGATTTCATAAATAAAGCTTTTGTCAATCCTCAGTCTCTGTCGGCTGATTCATTATTCTGTGAGATATGTAAAGATCAGTGTACAGCCAGGTCCATAAATATTTGGAATATTTTAAAAATAGCTGTTTATTACAGTATACAGGAGTTGAAATAAAGTGCAGGTTTTCAGTGCTAATTTGAGGGTATTTACATCCAAACTGTGTGAACGGTGTAGGAATTGCATCACTTTTTATACTGTATATACAGTTTAATGTATATACACAGAGTGGGCAAAGAATCACTGAAACTGTGCATTTGAAATTAGGAAAATGTCTCCTTGTCTTTTTACGTCATTATTATATTATTATATTATCTGTCCAGTTTCTGTGGACCTGTGCTCTGGGAGGTGCTTGCTGTGCTGTGCGAGATGCTTTTCTGCTCACCACCATTTCAGTGAGTGGTTGTTTGAGTTACTGTAGCCTTGCTGTCAACTCAGACCAGTCTAGCCATTCTTCTCTAACCTCTCATCAACAAAATGTTTCCAGCCATAAGTCAGTCATCACTGGCTGTATGCTGAAGGAAGTGCCATTTTATGAGAGCTGCGTGGGACATTATTCAAGTTTTATCTCACACATAGAAGTGGGTGTATGTATATATGTATATATATAATGATGGACTGTCGTTTCTCTTTACTTAGTTGAGCGGTTGTCGACATAAAAGGTTATTAGTGGAATTTCTTTCCTTCTTAGTGCATTTGAGAGCAACAGTAAATAGTAAATGATAAAAATACAGTAAACAGCCCTATAGAACAACTATAGTAATCCAT
>JAQQZR010000003.1:7597234-7609909 GCA_030068235.1 Notoglanidium macrostoma
TATATGCATACAAGTGTATGTATGACATGTACTCACACACAAATGCATAATATCCATTTTGGTCTATGGCTGATTTTTTGCATTGTGCTGATTGGCTGATTGTATAACTGCATAGCATAAAAGCACAGTTGTACAGGAGTTCCTATGAAAGTGGATGGTTAGTGTATATGTGTGTGTAGATACACATGTACTGTATATAGGCAGATGCAAAGTAAAGTACAGAAGCCTTCAAAAATAATGAAATTAAATCTTTCTACTTAAATGACAAATACTACAGTGTGCAGTAAACAGTAATAAATGAAATAAAGTCAGTATTTGGTGCTACAACCCTTTGCTTTTTTCCTTAAACTGTAGTTCAAGGTACAGTTTGTACAGTTTTATAAGGAAATGAGCTGGTAAGTTTTACTGAGTATCTTGGAGAATCTGCCACAGTTCTTCTGGGGACTTTGTCGCACTTGCTTCAAAACCCAGGAACCTTCAATGGATTTCATCTAAAAAGTGCTCTCATATAGTATATTGCTTTACCTGCTTATCTTTTGGAAAAGTAAGGTCTGGAAATCTAACATGTTCTTGTATTAATAAACTGCACTTGCTATGAGTGTATTCTACCCGTGTGTGTTTATGACAGTGTTTCACTGTTGCCTTAGCTGTCAGTAGGTTTCACACACATGCGCGTGAGAGCCAACTTGAATAATGGCCCACACGGTCCTGCATAGGAAGTTGGGCGGAAACATGGGCGTGTCCCAAATACTTATAACGCATCAGCTGACTTCCAGAATGAACGTGTAAATTTGGACTGTAACCTAATTATAATGTATGTGTACACGATAGAAGTTTTTATTTACCGAGATTTACTTGTTCACTAATCTGTATCGAGGTCAGGTTATGTGAAGCTACCGGTTGTGAGAGTTAATGCGCTTTAACGTGGGGAAATCCAACCAGTTTCGGTTTTGAATGTTTATCCTCCAGGACAGATGATTTGAGGTTGAAGGTGTATGGAAAAAGTCGACCGATCTCCACTTTGGGGAAGAAGGTTTGATCAAGTTTATCATTATCGATTATGGTATAGCCATAGTATCGCAGCTTTACTTAGTGCACTAAGTCATTTCATCATTTGCTTTAGCAAATACTGTAGTTTACATGTTTATGCTTTTGCATTACAGGAGAGCTTTACACTAAAGAGAACAACAAGAAAGGGCAGTAACTGGTGAAGAGTTTACAGTCCTAATAAAGCTGATGGCTGTTGAATCCTGCAGTGCGGCGATCCAGAAACGCCGTGTGGAGCTGGTGGAGAACTGGAGCAAATTCTTGAACCCTATCCTGGGTCACCTCTTCGAAATGGGGGCTATTACAGAAGAAGACCTCAGCTTTATTAAAGGAGGTGGGCTTTCTGGTGAAAGAGACTGTATGAGGACCCTGTTGGATGTCCTGCAAGGACGTGGAGAGGAACCGTGCCAAGCGTTTCTGTTCCTGTTGTCCAATTCTGAAGCTTCTAACTTCACCAGAACCACAAACCTGAGCCTGAAAGATCCTGTGAGCGACCATCTCCAAAGACACAAAGATATCTTGGCCAAGCAACACACACCAGGAAATTATCTTGGATCGACATCTGGACTGCCCAAGGCAGACTGGTTCACGGACATTACGTTTTCTAAGCATGCAGGACGCCAAGTGCCGGTTCATTTCCAGCATGAGACGTCACTCGTCGGGGACGCCTTTAGGGCAGGGCGAGCCGAGGCAAGAGGACAGGGGGAGACTTGCTCTTTTAAAGATATCTATCAGAGCCTGCTCTCTGACTCAGCGGATGGGGTGGCCTTGCTGTCTGGCGTCGCAGGGAGTGGCAAAACCACAGTGATTAAACGTTTAGTCCAGGAATGGGCTGTAGATGCCGACACGCAAAAGATCATCTTACCTCTGTCTTTTCGTGAACTTAGCCTAATTACTGAACCCCAGAACCTCCAGGTATTGTTGTCCGATCATTACAGCCATCTGAAACCTATTCTGCCTCAATTAATGACCTCGAACCAAGGTCAGCTTCTACTTATTCTGGATGGGCTTGATGAGTTCTGTTTCCCCTTGGACTTCGAACGAACCCTGAAATGTTCAGACCCTGAGCGGGAGCTATCAATAGGAGCCATGATAGTGAATCTAATAAAAGGGAACCTCTTGCCGGATATCTCTATTCTCCTCACTTCTCGGCCTCACGCTGTCGCAAAAGTCCCGCAGCTGCTGGTCAACCAGTTTTACAGTGTATTGGGGTTCTCTCCAGGCCAACAACAACACTACTTTGAGCGAAGCTGTAGCTCAAGCCAGATTGCTGCTACCGTGTGTGGATTTGTGTCCTCCCACAAACCACTTCAGCTCATGTGTCACATCCCTGCCTTCTGCTGGATTGTGTCTACTGCCTTGCACAATGGCGCTTCCTGCCTCTTTTCTGACACCAGACTACAGGGTGGTGAGTCAAAAATAAGTGCGGAAGTGGGAGAAGATCAATGTCACAACTCATCTGAACCTAATACAGTGATAAACAACAGCCATGCCATCGGCTCCAGGCCAATCACAATCACTGAGATCTACTGCTGCTTTTTTAAAACCATACTGCTCTTCCATGTAGGTGGGTGTGTGGAGGGCATGCATCTCAGCAGGCTCCAGGATGCCCCTCGTGTCCTTAAGGAGACAAAAGCAAAGCTCAGATGTCTGGGAGCCCTGGCCTTCAAAGGCCTGTTGGAGAGGCGATTTGTTTTCGACTCCTCAGACCTGGCCTCTTTCTCTCTAGACTGCACTGAGCTCTTTCGTGCTTTCTTAGTGGAAATACTAAAAGAGGACAGATCTTCTCTAACATATGAGAAAAACTTTCACTTTATTCATACCAGCGTGCAGGAGTTCCTGGCTGCGCTTTATTATGTTCTGGAGTCATTGTCAGGTTCGGACCCATTCACAGGACTTAAGGCAAACATGGGCCTGCTTGCTCCAGCAATGCACTCGCATCTAATGTCTGTTATTAGTAAATTACGTCGCCCAAAACATCTAATGCGTAGACGTATTAAGAAAGCTCTCCACTGGGGAGAACGGCACCAGTCTGGACACCTGGATCTCTTCTGCAGGTGTAGTGTTTAGTGTATTTTTGTTTTTTTCTTCATCCTAATACTTACTTCATCTATAGAGTATTATTACAATTATAATATTAACTTATTAATACGCCAGTGTCAATTTAAATTGTTTTCTTAGACTCCCATTAACAACCTGAAAATGGGCTTCATTAGTTAAGCTGGATACGAACTAATTTATTGGGAACTGTTTGCAGGAGCAGTTACCCAAGAAACGTGGTATTCATAAATGTCCAGTTTGTCTTGTCCTATGTTTTTTGTAAATTTATGTGTAAGGAGACTCACTAATATGTACCTTGATTGACAGGCTTCAAATTATAGAATTGGCATGAGGTCCTGCAATTTTACAGCTAGCTCCATAAGTATTAGGACAGTGACGGATTTTTATAGTTTTGCCTCTGTACAGCACTACCATTTAGGAATTACAGACATTTTTTACAGAGTCCCTCCATTTTCACAAGCTCGGTGAAATGGCCAGTTTCCTCATTTTTCATGACAGATTAAGGAGATAAAAGGCCAGGAGTTGATTCCAAATGTCGAATTTGCATTTGTCAGCTGTTGAGGGGAACTCTCAATAAGCGGTTCAAAGAGGTGTCGAGGTGATGTTACTGTCCGAATACTTATAGACAGATGGTGTGACCATGTTTATATAGATTAGTTTTACACACAAATTTAATAAACATTTCGTGAAAGTCATTTCTGAAAGAAGGCAATGCAACTCATATGCATAAATTAAGACATATAAGACTATTCAATTAGAACAAAACAAATGGTGCCCTATAAAAGAGGAAGAGTTCATCTGTGTCCATCCTGGCTGAGGAAAGCTGGCATTACTTAGACTTGAAACTCTGGCAGGAGTTGCCAGATTGGTATAAACTACAAAAACATAATTAAATGAGGCCACCATTAAAAAAAATCATATATAATATGACATTTCATTCTACAATAGTGCACATTCATTTGTTGTAATTAAGATGTGGGCTGAACATAAACAGGAGCCAACAAGACACTCATTATTAACTAGGCTATCTTGAATTGGACTATAAGTCACATTTCTTACATTATGGCCTAATAATCTGCTAGGATTTCCTCACAGGTTTCTTTTAATTGAGGAAATGCTCGGAGCAGCCTTACATAAGACTAAGAATGCACTTCATTCTGCTCAGCCTGAAATGATTAATGGATATTTCTTGGTGACCCAAGTATAAAATAAAAATAAAAAGGAAATTCTGAATAAGCAGCTCTTGCTTTTTGGGCGAAATCAGAATAAAGCTTTGGAGACACTATTGGAGAGGCACCAAAGTAAAGGCGAGTGAGACAGTACTATACGATTTAGGAGACAGTCTTACTTGCAATTTCTTGTAGTATTAATTTGAATGTTCAGCAACTGGTCAGTAGTAAATGACGTAAAGCTGTAGAGATTTTGGAGCGAGTTGGATCTAGCTGTTTTGATACCCAAAATTGAAACAAATACTGGCCCTCCCTTCAGTAATTTCTTTTAAAGCCACATATGCTACTGAGGCTAAAACTCCTGAATGCCAGTGCCAGAGAGGAAGAACCTCCTTATATATCTTTGTATACCTATGTAGATTTAGGACAGTTCTTTATATCGGAATATTATCTGTCATATAAAGCAGACTGGAAAGAAGTGTTTATGACATTTCAAGTTCCCATTTTTGTTGCTTTTGCCCCACATAATTTAGCTGACACAATAATAATAGTGCACTTGTAATCGTTTGTTTCCCTCTTTACACAGATTTGTATCTGGCTTGCTAGTCCCCAAGACCCGCTTCATCTTGAATGGCCTTTTCTGTGATGAGCCAAGGTCTTATTTGGCCTCGTGTGTGCCCTTGCCTTATGCTTCTCCTGCATTTGTGCTGCAGTTGCTCCACTCGCAGCTCCGCAGCCCCAGTCTGAGTCCCGAGAGGCAGCTGAATGTGTGCCACTGCCTTTATGAGGCTCAGGACCCTGGGCTGCCTCAGCGACTGCAGGTGTGGCTAAAGTTGCTCTCTCAGGACGGTATGGGTCAGTGTACCTTAGCTAACAGGGACTGGAGTGAGCTAGCTTTCCTGCTGCAGCTGAGTCCGGACCTGCAGACACTCAATTTGGATGCGCAGGGGCTCAATGCAGAGGGACTGCGCAGACTCCTGCCTGTGCTTCCCCTCTTCTCCACCCTCAGGTGACTTCATGGATCATGGTTTGATGATTAAGTACACAGCTATGAGCTGTTGAGGAGCTACTGAGCTCCTAGGACTTGATTTTTTCATTCATTAATAATATTAATTATTGTCCTAAAGGCTTGCACAGAATCCTCTTGGTCCAGAGGGTGCAGAAGTGTTGTCTCTCGCTCTGCAGAGCCCTGACTGTCATATTGAGAGACTGTGGTAAGTTAGAGTTGATAATGAAATTGTGATTTCTAAACACATGATCAGTTCACTGCAACACCGTGAGAGACACCAAATGAGACATCATGTGAGATTGTATGTGTGTGTGTGTGTGTGTGTGTGTGTGTGTGTGTGTGTGTCAGGGTGGTATCGACTGGTCTGGGCTGTGAGGGAGTCACGATCCTAGCAGAGGGACTTAAAAAGAACAATACGGTGTTTGACCTCAGGTAAAGGAGAACGTTTCAGTTTTCACTGGTTCAGCGTTTTAAATTTACATTAATACTGTATGCATCCTTCAGATGAAATGCACAGATGACGCACATATGATATGCAGTGATGAGTTAACCTTTTATAATATTGACTTTGCATTATTTTTGGCCAGAATGGCAATTAATAATATTGGTGACATTGGAGCTGCCTCCCTTGCTGAATTATTGAAGACTAATTGTACTCTAAAAGATATAAGGTAAGAAATATACTTTTTGATTATCCTAGAAACACACTCAATGTTGTAAACACAGGGTTAGTTCAGTTAAAAAGATTTTAGCTGGGTGTGGTGTGTATATGTATTAGAATTAATATGTAATTAATAAGTTATTATTCATATTATTATATCTTATTATTATTATTATTCATGTTGCACTTTTGTACTTCTGTGTTGTCTTATATGTAGCACCTTGGTCCTGGAGAAACGTTGTCTCGGTTCACTATGTACTGTATCACATGTATATGAAATGACAATAAACTTGATATTATTAGGATCGTGTCTCCTTAATATTGTTGTTCTTGTGCTTTATTTTTATGTTTGTATTCATTCTAGACTTAGGGACAATTCAGTCACAGACAAAGGGGGAGAACTCCTCAAGGCAGCCCTTACGGAGAACACCACCTTAGAGTACCTCTGGTAATGCTGAGCCACTGTACACAAACCGCTGCACAAATATATTAAACGGAGTGAATGAGATTTCATAATGCTCAGCTTTATTTTTTAGGTTGTTTGACAACAAGTTTTCCAAGGAAGGTGTGCGGCAGCTGAAGGAATTTTCAAAGAACAGCCCCAACCTTGACATCAAGGTCTGCTACTGATCCCCAGTTAACAAATAATCATAGAGTAAAGACATGCTATTGGTAAAATGCAATAAAACTCAGGACACTTCTAGTTTGCTCTAATCGAGGATTGATTTACTCCTGTTTTGGACTGAATCTGCATGGACAAGATGCTGGAGGTATTGTACCATGTGGAAGGGGCTGCACACGGTTACTGTACATTGGCCAGTGTTTCTTTCTACTTCATCCCAAAACTGTGTGAAAAGATCAATGTGTGACTTTAACATGCACTTTATTTTTCTGGAAACATTCATTGATGATACATGGCTTGCAACATGGTGCATCATCACACTGAAGATGTTGATAAACTGTAGCCATGAAGAAATGAACTTGACCAGTGTTGAAGTTTATATACACCGTGCCTTACAGATGTTCAGCAGGTACTACGAACTATAGTATTTACCAGGAAGAACTCGATCGATTTTTGTTTGTTGTGCCAAACTTGCTCTTCCATTAACAAGATGTGAAACCCGGGTTTGACCAAGTATCATTCCCCTCATCAGCAGTCTAGCTTTGACATAGTGGCAAACGCAATGTTAAAAGTCACATAGGTCATTTCAAAGCTTAACTGAAAGCCAACTGATGCTAAAAAAAATGCTGGTTGGAATGTCCATTGTACAAGAGTGTGAGTTGTACCAGTTTCAGTATATGATGTGTTACACTGTAGTGAAGTTTCACATGATCTTACAAAGTATGTGTGTCAATAACAAAAAAGTAAGCGTTATTTTATTGAATTTCGAAATAACGAAGTCTTCCCCTAGCCTAAGCCTTAATTATTCATAGCTCTTCACCCAAGTTGTATCATTCAATTCATTCATATTCATGAACTGCTTTATCATGGGCAGGGTCGTGGTGGATCCAGAGCCTATCCCGGGAAGGCTGGGCGTGAGGTGGTAATATACTCTGTCCATCACAGTGAAACATTCATTTTATATTTTACTTGCAGTCATATGGCCATTGATGTTATTGTTGCAATAATTAAATTCCAGTGTTGAAACACAGCATGCATGCACTAACCAGGATTCTGAAATGTCTGATGGTGTCTGAGAGATAACTTCTAATTTCACAATTATGTGTTTTTTACATTACAGTTACAAATAGACAAACGCACATGGATGGTTTTGGTTCATTCTTTCAGTTTCTATGGTTGCATATATTGAAAGCAGAAAAAAAGAAAAGAAAAAAACTGTTAAACCTGCTCTGTCATATTTATCTTGAAGTCAGTAATGACAGGAATGACTGATTCCTTGCTTCTGAACATGCCCATTCATCAAACATGTTTGAACAAAAAGAAAGCCTTTGGCAACAAACAGTTCAGATTTTCATTTGTAAAGTGTTTACAGTGGTAGCGTTTTTTGCAGGATATAGTGAAAATGGAATACAATTATTTATTTATTTTTTTGTACATTATTAAAATGTGTTTCTATCGCAGCACAAATGTATGTTTCAATTGGATTGTTGTGTTTGTGTGTAATCTCAGTATTGCCATCATTCCTCCCTATCAAGCATGTCCATAAACACCAAAGTGACATAACTGAATTATGTGTTCTGCCCAAAGTGTTATTTAAATTATTTCATCCAAAACCAAAGAAGTTTGAATCCCATGATGAGTGTACTGTACAAAATGTAATTTTTAGTTATAACTCAGTTTTACACAAAATTAAACCTATTGTGTTTTGTATTTGTCGGGCAGGATTTATAAATGAAACACATTTTGTAAGACATATATTAAGAATTATAATCATCACACAGTATCAAAAACTGAACATTACATTTGTTTCTGGTACTCACTAATCTATGATTTGCCATATTCTATATATGATCTATTATATTGTATACAGTAGATGGTATTTGGGGTTAGTTTCTTATAAACCTCACTGTTGTATTCCACACAGCTGTATTCAGTCTGTTATAATGCATCCACTGTAAAATCATCACTATAAACGGTGATATCTTCTTTTATTCACATGGGTTCTAAATATAACCCATCTTAGGTGTGGCTCGTGATTCTCTGGACCTTTATGCTTCATTTTTTGGGTTTTGCTTTTATACCAATCACTGACTATCAGTACTTTCAATTACAGCATAATACATTAGTGCATAATCATATCAATTAGACATACATTTTGGGGGGTTCCTGCATACATTCAGTGGTCTTTTTCGGACTACCAAATATTTAGTTGGACTATACAGCAATTTAGTTAATTAAAACTTTATTTAGATGAAAACTTTTAGCTAATTAAAACTCTGAATCAAGAATGAGCAGACTTTTAACTGATTAGATGAAAATGACTACTATATATGCAGTCTGTAACTCAAATTCATGCAATAAGTAAGAAATAGAAGGCTGTAATTAGGGGTGTAATTACTGACTTTAACCACCAGAGGGAGACTGTGTGTTTGTGTGTTTTAATTGGTTTATTACGCCTTTGTCATGCCGAAGTTTTCTTCACATGAACAAATAGTCATGAGGTTGTTTACACTCTCAGGTCGAGGTTGCTCAGAGAATATATTAGCTTTACTATGTGGATGATATGATTCAGATTAACATGGGCTTTTTTATTATTAGGCCAGCTATAATTTTCGGTTACAGTAACTTTGTTTAAAGGTGTGTTAACCTCCTCATTAAGGCAATGGTAGCCTACATGCTCCACTCGAATAAGTTTCAGAAAGTTATTCTAGACTATAAATATGAGCTATTAATTTTTGCAGTATAATTTTCTGTCGTTCTTATGGTTACTGTTATCTCCAGGTTAATTTTGCTTATACATCCAAGTCGGAAATCTTAGTCTCGAAGCACTGTAAAGACTACAGAGCTATAAATGTTGTTCTAATAATGACACTGATGGATCTTGATTATCCTAATGACCTTGAACAACTTCAGAAATCGAAGAGCTCGCCTTTATAGCCAGAAAACACACCAGTTTTACGGAAAACGTTCTTGTATGGGACACAGAAAACAAAATATAATATCTCATTACATATTCACGAGTGCTCGCTTCTGATTGGCCTGCAGTCGGCTCTAGCTCAGCAAGCAGCCAATCGGGAAGTTGTCTTGTTTATGAAGCAAGCGGTGCAAATATAAAAACAGGAACCTCTTACATTACAAAATGTATAGATACAAAGAAGCCCAAAAAATAGTAAGATCAGAACATTTACTCATCCATCGGTGCTGTTGGGTCGGAAAAGAGCAAGATTTTGGTGAAGAACATTGCTAAACAGGTATGGCTTTTGTTTATTGTAAGGATGCTCTGCAGTAAGTTATAGCAGTGATGTTTATAGAATGTGACAACACATCCAAGATCATAATTTTATTATTTTTCTATAGCACACTGATATAAAGAAAGACGAAATTACAGGTGTTAGATTTGTATTGTATTATAGCCTACACTGCAGGGCTGAGCATCCCTGTTATAGAGGATTGATGATCAACATACTACCAGAAGGTTTTATTTTGTTATTTCCTACAATGCTGCTGATGATAGTTTGGAAAGACATCATGTGAGATTGTTAGAAATGTATTTTGTATTGAATCCTCTGCCGCAACTTTGTAGACAGGCTAAAATTTACCCTGTACTGTAAACCTTACACTGTGTGCTGAAAATCCTACTCAAATATAGGTTACAGTATGTACACAGAAAATCATTAATGCATCCGTAGAGTCTATATTTGCTATGTTTTGCACGGTAAGAAACAAACCATTGCAGATGTTTACTAAGACGGTAGTTGGAGATCCTACATTAGATAAGAAAAACAAGGTTGGAGGATATGATGTGATATGATATGATGAAGCATCAACATGACAACCTGTAGTGCATCAGTAAAACCACTGGCAGAAACGTAGTCCTGAGTATTTCTCGAAAGCAACCTTGGAATAACAGTAATAAAAAGCCAACAAAGGACGGGAGAGTGCTGAATGAAGGAAGTACAGAGAGTTCGTCCTCTGCGAACAGCTCTTCATGCATAATATACACAAGGTGTGGGGAGGGGGGCTTCCAGGCGGAGGCGCTCATTACTCTGTCCAGTTCAGACCAGTTTCAGAGCTGAGAATTTCCGCAGGATACCGCATTTAACCCGCATAACATTGCAATCGAGGGTTATTTTTTGTTGTTCGCGAGAACGTGCATGCACGAGCTTACAGAAGATGCAAATGAATAGTAAACATTTGTACAGTGATCACCATCAATTAACCCCCAATCCCACCAAACAGTACAATATATATACATATTTAGAAATCACTTTAAATGTAATAACATAAGCAGTCCTGGCGATAATTATCATAATAATTAACATTATACACAAACACAAAGAAAAATCGCTTTGGTCTCGCGCCGCGCTGGTTCAAACCGGCTGGATCTCGGTCTCACATGGAGTTTCAGTTACTGAAAGGTTTCTTGTTTAGCCAATGAGAGAGAAGCAGGGAAAACGTTCTCCAATCAGGTCGCGTGTGGGCGGGATAATGGGCGGAGTTAATCTACAGCACGGGTTCTCAGCTGTTTTCTGTTTAAGTGCTGTTTTTGTACAAAACTGCACTGAAGAAGTGGGTGTAAAGGCAAAAAGCCAAGTTTTAACCACAAGAAACCATAAAGTGCAACGTTAATAAGCATACAAACCCAATATTAAATAAATGAGCCCAAGATTTAAGATGTGTTTTGAGGGTAGATGAACACTCATGAGCACAGAAAGCATTTGCTCGCCTTTTCACAGAGAATCAGATTTCATTTTATATTATAATATTAGGGATATTAGCACATTAAATGAGTATGCACCATCATGGTTATTTGAAGAGAGAGTTTTTATTCCTAAACTTACCACTCATCATACCCAAACCAGTTAAAATGTAGTTAACATATAACAGCACTTTTTTTTTTTTTTTTTACTAGATTGGTTAAAAGAGCTCTCACATCTAAGTTTGACATTATTATACTATCGTTCTTTAGGTCATTGAGATTGGGACTAAACCTGACTAATTTCAAGTGAATAACCAATTAGGCCTGCATAATAATAATGTTTCTTTATATAATTCCTGTTGATGTGCATTGCCAGAAATTACTAATCCTAGGACTAGATTCCTAGATATGGTTTTCAGAAACAGATTGATTTCATCAATGTAGTGCAATAGGGGGCCAAATGGACTTCAACTGTTATTGAATCGTAAAGCTGAGTGTCATCAGCATATTGACTGAAGTGTACATATTATATTCATTATGCTGCCTTGTAGAATAATGCAGTCAAGACACATGCTGTTCAAAAATGATGTGGTTTATAAGGCTGACCCTTGATTTTAACATGTTGGGTTTTCCAGGCTTGATCATCAAAGCTTTGCGAGCCTTTGCTGTTATCGCTGGTGTGTGAGTGTCACAAGTGTCCAGCAGCATGGCCCCCTCACTGGCCACAGCTTTTTCCCGCCGCTGGTGGATGGCAGTGACAGCCGTGATTGAGAGTCTGCTCTTCTCTGCTGTTCTCCTGGGATGGGGCTCGTTACTCATCATGCTGAAGTCTGAGGGCTTCTACTCCTCCCTCTGCAAAGAATCAAGTAAGAACAGTTATGACTCAAAAGCATGCTAAATGCAGGTCGTGTGCAGTATTAGGCAAGAATAAAGATCTGACAACAATGAAACCCACCATGGGCACAATTTAAAAGGAGGAGCCTGCTTGTGTCAGTCTGTTCTCATTAGTTGATGTTTTATAGCACTCAGCTACTATAATTGGTTTGGAAAATAAAATATTTTTCGGAGTACTACCTCCCATGCTCCGCTTATATTTTAAAAAGCTGCACGTTATCTCATAATCCACATAGAGACCACATTGTTAATTGTAATTATGACATCACAGCTTGACTGAATGTGACATAATGTAAAATTACCACAAAAAAGCAATTTTGTTAAAGGTAAGACGAAATCACAGAGGTCTACATGATATATATTCCATCCATCCATCCATTATCTATATTTATCCGTCTGGGTGGCGGGGAAGCTGGAGCCAATCCCAGCATCTTTTGGCGAGAGGCGGGGTACACCCCGGGCAGGTCGCCAGTCCACCACAGGGCCAACACAGACAAACAACCACACACGCTC
>JAQQZR010000003.1:7609987-7632815 GCA_030068235.1 Notoglanidium macrostoma
CATGTCTTTGGACTGTGGGAGGAAACCGGAGCACCCGGAGGAAACCCAGGCATGCACGGGGAGAACATGCAAACTCCACACAGAAAGGCACCCTGGGTGACCCGGCGATCGAACCCAGGACCTTCCTGCTGTGAGGTGCTAACCACTGCACCATGCCGCCCCAAGATATATATTGCATAATAATAATTGCAGAGTAGGCCGGATTTAAACGCGAGGGCTTTGTTGCATACATCTGTTTTGGATTTACTTATTTTCTTAAATTACTGTTAAAAGTTGCTGAACGTACAAGTTGGCTGGGGATTAAAGTAATTAAGACTTCTGAATGTTGTTTTCTTACTCACAAAGCAAATTTAGAAAGAGAAAACACATAAATAAAGCACAAACTATCTGGCACACTCAGTGCAGCTGCAAATGTGTAGATCATCAGGGCAGTAGATATTGATGATTCACTCCTGCCCAGCTATGTGTTTTCTACAACAGCAAAAAATGTGATCTGGATGCTATTTCTGGCTCTCATGGAGAGCTGACATAAGATTATTTGGCTACTCTGTGACACAGAGCAGATTTGTGGATCATGTTTAATGTGTCACTTTTCAGGTCCTGCCCTTTATGATCTGTGTCATGTGTAGTTTTTTTTGTTTGTTTGTTTATGATTTGATTCCAGATTTTAGTGCATCTGGTGCATATCCATGTTTATTCATTGAGAGGGGGCATGATGTTTCAGAATATCATATATCATACAGGATTAATACTCACCAGTATAAACCATCTTGAGTTTGTGATTTATGAACATATTTGCTCCATCTTGATGAATAATGACTTCATTGTGCATGTTCTCCCTTTAAGAACCGCTTTCTCATTCTAAGAGGTGGAGGTCATCCCAGTCCTCCAGCTAACGTTTTAGTAGCCCATCTACAGTACATTTATCACCTAGCTAATAGCAGTGTCATGTCAAGGAAAACCAGTGTGTCAAGTTTGCATTCCAGCGTTCACTTTTACCTGGCTATTAGCAAGATAGTTTGTTCTTAAAAATACTTAATATAATGCTCATGCTGATATAGACATACATACTCTTTAAGGGTTCTTTTGATAGTTAAGGCTTTTTAGCTCAATCTAACTCTACCTGGAATATTTTCTGAAAGAGACAGTATATTTAAGAAGGAACAATTAAACAACCTGAATGAAATTGATATAAATTTCCAATCAGCCAATATTTTCTACCACAGTGAATTCTCAAATCTGATTAGCTAGAAGGCATTGATTAATTTTATATTAACTACTCATTGTAATTGTTATTATTGTTTTTATAATAGCAGCTAATTCACAGGGACTTGTGTAGCGAACACTTGATAAGTAATAATTGAAGACTAATAATAAACATTAAAAAAGCATTATGTTATTTAACAAAGCAAAATGTTTAATCGTTGATATGGTGAAGGTTGTTAGCTTGCTGTTATTGGAAAAGAATCAATTAATATCAAGTAATCCTCATAACACCCCATTATTAATTATTGTCAAATAATACAATAAACATTATGACTGTTATGACAAAGTAATCCCCAAATGCTGCTTTTCCGTAAACCCGTAGTCATATGTACTTTTTTCCTTATCAATATCAGGGTTAAGGCTTGAATAAACTGCTTGTATCCAGTTTCCATGACTGTGTTGGTAATTTTGCACTCATCAAATTTCACATGACTAGACGCACCACAAATTTGTGTCTAGCTCATCACTATGATACACGCTTGAAGCTTCCACCTTCCTTTTTCAGCAGCTTGGTTTACCCCAATGAGCACATGACATGTACATCTTACACTGAGTCTTTCTGCATAACAGGCAAAGAATCTGCTCTCATCATATTTTTCTGACAAAGTCTGAGTGTGTGACAGGCTTGAGATCAGCTAAACCAAATTCCTCACTGCGTAATCAGCCTTTCTCACTTCCTACTATTTCTGTCCAAAGAGGAAACTGAATTATTGCGTGTGCTAAGCCAGACCCTGTTTGGATGTGTGCACTATGAGTGTTACAGGCCACTTTTTGCTATTGACTTGATGCCACTCAAGGCTTCTTTATTACTCAGTGAGAGCCACTGAAGCCCAGCTGCTGTTTGTTCTCCAGTAACTGTCTCATGTGGCTTCATCTGTTTGCTGCCGCAAATCAATCTGGCTTAACAAGCGTGTCTTCTTTGTCTGTCAGTCACAAAAAGTCTTTCATTCCATGAAACACAAAGACATTCTGTCCACTGCACGATTATGACACACCCCCAGACTGCATAAACAGGTGCCCTCCTTGGCTCCACTTCACTACAGTTATTCTAGTATTTTTCTCAAGGCTATTGAGTCATATCTGTGGATTCCATTTTGTTGCAAGGGGTGCACTTTGTGGAATATATTTTCAAGAAGGACTTCTCAGCCAAAGTGTGATTATCCACTAGGCAAAACAAGTTTGGAAAACATATGGAATTTTAAGTAAGCCTGGACGATCCTGAACTAAACTTCAGTGTAAGGATAAGAGTTAAATTTCAGGGAGGACACCAGTCCTTCTATTTCTGCCAGTTGTTTACATGGTGTGAGGCTGTGCATTTTGGCCCGACCTTTCTGCCTGTTTCCTGGCCACTATCTCACAGTGGCCCTACAGAGTGAGCGAGAGAGAGAGAGAGAGAGAGAGAGAGAGAGAGAGAGGATTAAAGTGCTCAGCCACTTTTCCAAATAAACTTTCCTTGTACCCTGGGCATGAGTTCCTGTTAAGTGTTTTATTAGAACTTAGCTCTAAGTAAGGGCAGATTTCCACTGCAAAAAAACCTAACATGCCTAACAACCTTTTTCATTAGCCACCAGTCCCAGTGCCAAAGGTTCCAGCTGCAGGATTTTTGGCACCTGCATAAGACTAGCAATTAACCATATTCAGATGTGGTGCTGAACAAATGCAGAATGATCGAATAAGTACATTTGTTTTCTGATCATTGGGGCGCTAAGCTTGATGTGATTTTTATAGATCTGGTAAAGTACAATTAGTGATTGAAATGGTCAATCAGTAAAACAAAAACGCCCAAAACAATGTTCCTTTATATTGACCTTAACAGTGACTATCACAGAATGGAGGCAGTTGGATGTAAGCATAAGGCTTGTATTGTGAATCCAAACTGGCAGGCAAATTTGTAGTTAGAAACCACGTCTGTTACAATAAAGACACGCGCAACTGTTATAATAAGATACCTGACTATTTTCTTAAATTCCTGGTTTTACTGGGTTACTGGTTTGATCATTTGTGTTGTATTTCTTTAGACAATAAGACAATGCAGAATGTGTCTGAAGAGAGTGAGGGAACCATGGTAAGCCCAGCAAACAAAAGTGAAGAGTTCCTCCAAATGAATGGCTGGCCCATCTGTAAAGAGCAGGATGAGATGCTGAATCTGGCATTCACCATTGGCTCCTTCCTTCTGAGTGCCATTACACTGCCACTGGGTATCATCATGGATAAATATGGGCCACGCAAACTTCGCCTGCTTGGCAGGTAAGCTAAATTGCACTAGAAATGACTGGTTTTACTGGTATACAAGGCAACAATCTTTATAATAAACTCCTGAAATGTAAGAACTCCTTTAATATAAGATCTTTGCGATTGCAGTGCCAGCTTTGCTGTCTCCTGTATCCTGATGGCTTATGGAGCCAGTGATCCAAAGAGTAAGTACAGGAACCTTGCTTGTTTGAAACAGAAGTCACTTACTAGGATCCATGTTTGGTTGTTTAATCTAATACCATATCTGTCTGGTCCCTGCAGATCTCTCTGTCCTGATATTCTTTGCTCTGGCGCTGAATGGGTTCGGGGGCATGTGCATGACCTTCACCTCCCTCACTGTGAGTGTCACAATTTATATTAGGGTTTTTCTTTTCTACCAGGTGGTGCTGCATGTTTTATCACAGCAAATTAACTGTGATCCCACACTGTGAATTAAACATTCAACACAAGTACAACCTGTGTTGAATTTGATTACCATATTTGCCCAGGTGCCATGTAAGCAGGACATACAGGTGGAGCTAAACATGCAGCCCACTGATTGGACAAACGCAATCGCCCTCATCATGTTTCCGGCTAGAATTGCTTTTCTACCAGAACATTTCAATAGTGTAGAAAGTTTCTATCTTTTTTTTTCATGTATTCCTTCATGTAGACACACATCTCTTTTCCAGTTAGACTTGGAAGTCAACATCACAATTGAATCTTACAATTTAATGCTCCTGATCCATTTTTATTTATTCATTTACTTGTTCTAGTCACTATTTAATTTGACTTTATTACCTGTGAGTTGAGTACAATTCCCTGATAGCTTCTTTAATGCAGCTGTACACCGTACATGCATAATGAACAACATAAAGCACTTGACTCATAGTGTATTTGTAATATTTTAATGTTGTCTGTTAAATCTTGCCAATTTATTTATATTTATTACTATAGTTCACCCTGTGATTGAGGCAAGCATCAGTGCCAAATACATTTGAGCTCTTATGAGTTATGTCTGCTTTCATGCAGTATTTTTCAAAACATGGCTATCATTAATTAGCACATGATATGATAACCTCCTGTGAGTTCCTTCTAGTTTCCTGGGTAGAGTTATGTAAGGACACAGATAGCCCTTAGTTCAGCTATCTGTTAAGCGCTATTGGTTTTCTCAGCATGTTCCTCTGTGTTTTGTTTTATCTGCCCTCTGTATCAGTTCTGAGCTCCAAGCAAGGAACAAAAAAATACATTACTATGATTTATTATTTGGATGAACAAAGTGTTCCCTGCAGGTGTGCTCCTATTCTGACATCATTACAGGCTTCTTGAGGAAGAGTCATATATGTAAATCTTATTGTGTTCTTCAGTGTTTTAGATATCAGGGTGTAATTTTTTTGTAATACATTTTTCTCAGTTTATTGTAGAGGCAGAGAACCAGTCCTCCCTTTCTTCAATTCTACAGTGAAATTGTAGATAGATAGATAGATAGAATGATAGATAGATAGATAGATAGATAGATAGATAGATAGATAGATAGATAGATAGATAGATAGATACTTTATTAATCCTTATAGGAAATTACTTGAATTGCAATGTAATCTGTACAGCGCTAGTCAGTGAGATGCTGCTTGGATAAATGAGCCCAGTTGAGTTATTTCCTGTACATGCACAGATGCAGACCACAGAGTTCGCAATGGGTTTGACACATTGGCACCACAATGGGTGTGTTTTTTGTTTTTCTCGCCTCTTTAATCATTTTCTACTTTGTGGCTTTTCACCTGTATACCTGCTCTGTTTACGTTGGAGGAAGTGTGTGAGACTGAAGGAAGAGAGGTGTTAAAATGTGTGTCAGATCTTGCTGTGGATCAGTGCAGTTTGTAATTTTAGCTGTTGCAGCTGCTGTGTTTTAGTAAGCACACCATTGTTACTTGAAATAACTGTTGGTTTTACACGGCTGATCAGAGTCTGGAGGCTCTGCAGGGGTTTCTTTCTTTCATATGACGCACTTTCTATCCAGGAACTTCCTTTTTAATGTTTTCTTTTGTGTCTACTTTGCATACATTAATTACAACTGAACTAAGTAATGTAAATTTTCTGTAGTTACTAAATGAGTGAACGGATGTAATTGCTGAAATTGATTTAAAAACGTTAATAATCTTTCTTGCTTCACAGCTTAATACATACAGCAAGTTTAGTCTTTGGTCTCTTTCCCATCCCTTTGCTAATGCATCCTGTTTTTCCCCCCTCTATCTCTTTCCTTTTCTGTTTTCCTCTCCTCCAGAGTTTTATCTGCTCACTCAGCACAAGGTGTACTAACTGCAGTAAGCGAGTGAGGAGGGGGGTAGTAACTGTGTTCCGCTCATCTCACACCCCTGGCTTGTTCTCACAGCACAGGCTCAAATATATCTCGAATCATGGAGTCTCCCTTCTTTTCCTGTTCTTTTTTTCACTTGCAATTTGACCTTAATTCCCTAATCTCTCCCTTGCCTAATGTGCCAGATACGTATTATGCTCTCTAGACTAAGCAGTTGCACTTTGACAAATTATCTTCCACTATGCACAATAATCCCTGTTTGGGAGTCAGTCTTGAAGGAACGTTCAATCCTTTTTCGTCATGTTGATTCATGTGCAGATTGTACCAAGACAGGTTTGGCTGTTGACTGAGGAAAACAGAGTTAATGCAACAGTGAGGGTCGTGCTTAGGAGGGAGGAGTGGTGCTGACAGATGAAGCAAGATGGAGCTAGATGAGTAATAATAGTTCCAGACAGATGCACACATGCCGAAACTGAGAGCAGCCTGTAAACAAGGTGCGTAAGTGCTGTTTATCAGAGACATGGTTCCTATCATCCACTCTGACAGGCACAGATCTGAAGGTCATGTTGATTTGCACAGTCAGTTTTGGGTCATCGGGTGCACGCTGTTGCTGTTTAGATCAACTTTTCTTTGGTTGCTGTGCTTCCTTAAACACTGTTCTGTGCTATCAGCACTTAGACATGAGGCTCTAGTGACAGAACATCATGTTTTATAATTCTCTCAGTTCAGTTTACTCCAGTTTCTTTTCCACTTCTACGTATGTCCATTTATTTCATTTCCATATTTGTGGATTCAGGTCATTTGTGGTTAGCGTGTGAGACTTCTGTTGTCACGCTTCTGTTTTGTGTCTATGACTCATTCTCTTCTGCTCTACAAATTCCCCTGTGTTCCAGTGGAAGTCTAAGAAATTGCAGTTTGCTGTACACTACTGTTCTGTACAAAGGGAGTGTCGTGGGCAGGCTTTGAAATTATATTTATTTAAAAGAAAGCTGGAAAATCCATTTCTAGTGGGGGGTTTTCCATCACAAGCTGTATTGATTTTTTTTTTTTCTTGTGCCACCTGTAAAATTGTTTTGAGCTGATGAGCAAGTGCCCTGCATTTCATTGTGATGGAACTTTCTTGTTAGCTGTGCATAATGCAAATGATTATCCAGCATATCACCTACAAAGTTGGGAGTTTAAATACATAAATGGCTATTTATATATTTTTGAAACAGTTTTACACATAGCATCGATAAAGCATAGCAAACTCTTACTCCAACAGCATCGTGCTTTAGAACTGGTCTTCCCCCCTCGGTGTGTAATTTTGCACCGAAGCACCTTTATGAGACATCTCCAAAAGAGCTGCGTGATATCGTGTAATGTTAATAATTATGATATTTTTTCTGTAAAATGAACAAGTAAAGAGATGCATATCAGCTTTGACCTTAATAGAGAAGTGTATTAAGTCTATTAGACCTGGTGACACTGGAGCTTCAACTTTGAGACAAACCCAAAAATAGCACAGACATTAAGTGAATATGAAACAGATCATGTTAAATCTAAGCTCAAGACAGTTTTTTAGGCAGATGCACAAACCAGTTTATCCCTGGTAAACTTGTTGCTGCATACTCCTGGAATTCAAATAAGTCTATAACTAGAACTCCATGTTTTAAGATTACAATTGAGATATACTAACTTGTCACCTCAGAACAATTTTTCTTGGACAGCAACCTGCAATTATATTTAATTAATGTTTAAATGATTATTTAAATTAAATTAACAACATAATGTTTTTATTATTAATATTAATATTAATATTAATAATAATGTTTTTTTATTATTGATATTAATATTAATATTAATATTACTAACTTTTACTATTGTTTTAATTCTTATTTTAAATTAAAAACATTCTCCATTCAGTTGTTCTTTTTTGTTTATCTATGTGCTGCAGTTATTATTATCTAACTTGCCCCACTTGTTTGCATCAAACCTCCCGTGTTTGTGCAGTACAATATTTGCAGGGCATGAAACTGCTAAAAGTCAAAGTTCCAGTTTAAAAGGGTTTGATACATTTGATATATGTTTGTTAAAATATATTTGTCCTGATTTATTACGTTGTAATGAATACACTGTAATAAATAATGGCTGTATAATAAGTGAACTGTTATTGCAGTGAGACTCATGCTCATGTGGTGGTGTTGAAATAGTCTCTTTAATCGACATGTTTTGTGAGTGTGGTGGTGTTTTTAATCTGCTCTTCCTTGTGTACTGCTCACTCAGCCCTCTGCAGTCTTTAAAAGAGCAGCCAAGCACTTCATGTGGGTCACTGTTATGCTGCCAGCATAAGGTCCTCTGCGACCAGACAACACCACTCTGTGTTTGTGTGTTTGTGTGTGTGTGTGTGTGTGTGTGTGTGTGTGTGTGTGAGAAAGAGAGTGTCATCTTGGATGTTTTGGATTTCCTGTGTAGGAAATGACCTTTCCTCTAATTAAAGGCAGTGAATGATGTTTGGGTTGGGCTCCAGTCGGCTCTTTTGTTCCTGCCTGCTGGGTATGAGGGGGGAGGAAGAGAGATGAGTCCTAGCAAAAAAAGGAGTGTGACTTAAAGAACAGTGCGCCAGTATTTATACTATGACACTTGCAGGGTTTGGAAGTCTGGTTGGGACGTCCTCAGCGCATGCAGAAATCTGAAATCTGAGCATTTTGTCAACTCTTTCACTCTTTCATGTGTTCCTCTTCTAGCTGTGGGACACTTGACAGTTGTTTAGTTCAGAACAATCTGTGCTCATCTCTTCTATCCTTTTTCATTTACTTCTTCCTTACACACACACACACACACACACTCTCTCTCTGTCTCTCTTTCTCTCTCTGATAAACATATCTCCATGATGTCAGAGATCTGATTTTTTTTTTTAAATAATCATCCATTCATTTGTTGCTCTGCTCATATGTCACACTGATTTAATATGTACATATTTCCAAAACCCATTGAACATCTAGAACAGTGTGTCTTTTTTTGTTCAATTCTATTTGGCTGGATAGTGCAGACCAATAATGCGAATCACAGATGTGTAGTAATTTCCTGGTTCCATTTACTCCCAAAAAAATAAAAGAGTTGGTGAGGGAACCACTGTAATTGTTGCGTATTATTTGATCGTATTACACACCGTTTACCCGTGTAACTATGAAGAGATATAAATTGTGAAACTTTGTTCTTTGATAACTAAAAATAATATAATCGTTGGCAAGTCGTATTATAAGCGGAATTCCTTAGTTTTGAAGTTAAAGGATTTTTGTATGATTTAATTCACTTTGCTATGAACACTACAGTATGCCCCTGAATGCCGTCTTTGTTTGTTTCTCAGCTTCCCAACATGTTTGGAGATCTACGCTCCACTTTCATCGCACTCATGATTGGATCCTACGCTTCTTCTGCTGTCACATTTCCGGGCATTAAGGTAAAAATCCATAGCCAATTCACGTTTTAAGCCTGTTAGTGACAGAAGACAGAAGAAGTGTGGCCATTCCAATGTGACCTCTTTAAGAAGTCTATTATTCCTGTGTAATACATGTAGACTTAATACATTGAATATAGCTTAAGTGTTGATTTTAATCATTATTGAAACATTTTTGGTATTTTGAGTAAATTCCACAATTTACTAATACAATACAATACCTAATACAATTTCATGAGTATTAGGAACTACAGAACAAATATGAAACCAATACAGTAATGTAATGTTGCCACCCCTTGGTGTGTGTTTGAATTAACAGTTATTATATTCACAGGTGATCTATGACCTGGGCGTGGCCTTTATCACTATTCTGTTTGTCTGGGCCAGCTGTGCTGGCCTTGTGTTCATCAACTGCTTCTTCAACTGGCCTCTGGAGCCCTTTCCTGGACCCGAGGACATGGACTACACGTATGTGATCTCCTACAAATACAACAAAGTCCCAGAAATCTCTCTCTGATCTCTCACTCTCAGTCTGTTCTATCTATCCATCATATGAAAAGAAGGCTCTGATCATTACGGCTAGTAGCTTACAAAGATTGTTAACACTGACAGACCAATTTATCAGGGTGAGATCCATTTCTTCTTGTTTATATCTCTTTCATAATAATCTTTTCATTAGTGTGAAGATCAAGTTCAGCTGGCTGGGCTTTGACCATAAGATCACAGGCAAGCAGTTTTACAGGCAGGTGACCACCGTGGGCCGCAGACTCAGTGTTGGGAACTCCATGAAAAGCCAACCCAAAATGCTGGCCACGCAGGACGGAAACAAGATCTGCTTGTCCACTGTTGACCTAGATGTGCAGTGCAAGTCTACAGAGGAGTGTAAGGGTCATATCTATTCATATGTTCTTACTTAATATGATTGAAATGTCTTCTTAGAAGGTAGGAAAATATAGACTTAGCTTTTGGCAGGACTCCATAAGCAGTTTAAAGGTTTGACCAGAATTACTCACTACAAAATGAATATGTTAGCAAGCATAAACTGTAGGCACATTTTAATTCATATATTATAAATTGTTTCTAAATTCTAAGTAATTTGTCTTATTTTATTTGCAGATATTTCTGCTAATTATTTCCAGAAAGAAGCAAAATTATCTGCCAAAACAATAATACTGTTTTAGCTTGAAATTTGATGTGTTTAAAAATAGGCTTAATAATCTAAAAGATGTTGTAAAATAATCACATAATAAGAACTATTAGATTAATCTGCCTTGATTCAGATATTCACTAAGGTAACATTCTGAAGTGTCTCTGAACTTATACTGTCAGCATAATTAATTATATAAGTCCAATGACCGAATTTCAACTTCATTCTTAACATAAGCAGTTGGTAATGCTGTTACAAGTGCCAGTCCAGCTTCAAATTACTTGTTCTTTTAAGCAGAAAGCCTTATTCAAGCCCACATTAGTCTAGACAGAGAAGACGGACTGCCTTTGGCCAGCAAGCTGTCCAAGTCCAAGTGATTTAAGAAGGCTTTCCCTTTAAAGCACACACCTCGCACCCTGATCCAGAACACGATGCGGTGTACGCAAACAAGCTCTAGCTAATAAATGGATGTAAATACCGTAAAGCGCCTGTGTTCCTTAAGTGCCTTCAGTAGCCGAAGTCAGACTTAGAGTCAGTGTCTCAGGGCTGGAGGGCGAGTTCTGTGCACTTTGGCTTCACCAACCCAGATCAGTACAATACACACAGTCCTAATGATGAACACACAGAGCTTTGCAAGCCTTCTCTGCCCATATGAGGGTCTTTAACTCATAATGAGTTAAACTCGATTCATGATTCACACAGTACTAAGAGAAACTCTGGCTGGAAATGATCTAGCGAGAGAGGCAGACTGAGAGCCAGCAGCATTTTGTGAGTTGTTTTTAAAGGATTGTCTGATACTGATCAAATCCTAGAGCTAAAATCCTCAGATCCTCATGTTTCACTTGTTAGTTACAGCAGACCTTAGAATCAAGAAGGCTTTCAGTCTGTTTGTGTGTTCTGGGATGATTTTATTTCCTAAAGGTAGATTCCTGAAATACTGAGCAATAAATAGTCAACACAGCTGTGGCCAGGATTATAAATCCCTTTTCTTCATCAGTCTGTGTGGGTTTAGAGCAGCAAGACTAGCTGATTATTAACAAACCAATTGTTCCTGAATGTAATGGACCATGAGGTTTATACAGCCATTACCTTGCCATCCGAGCACCTGTAGAAATATTTTCCATTTGAACAGAGGCTGCTATGATTAATCAAGCATTTCTGTGACAGGTATGGCCTCAGCTACACTTGATCAACACAACCAAGCTGCAGTACTTTTCCATTCAGCACATTTGGAAAAAAGGCACAGATAAATGATCGCTTTATACATCACAAAAAAAGATGATGGATCAAAAGGGATATAACGAATTTTGTCTCATAGATAAGATGAGAGATCTGATCTTTTCTTTTTTGCTTTTCTTCCTCTCTAGCCCAGTCATTCATGCGCAGTGTCTTCAGCCCCATCTTCCTGCTCAGCCTCATCACCATGTGTGTCACTCAGCTGCGACTCATCTTCTACATGGGAGCCATGAACAGCATTCTCGAGTCCTTTATCGATGCAGACCTCAGCACGGGTATGTAAAAAAAAGGGGGTTGCTTGTGATGGTCCAGACTAGGACTAGGAATGCCACTGGCTTTTTGTGAAATGCCTTTTTGTGAAACGTTTTTGTGAAAACTCACACTCAAATACTCATAAAGTGTTAATACTATAGGATACACTACAAAAACTACATATAGAACAAGAACCAAGCACAGTTGGCTTGGTGTTTCAAGAAGCATGGATAGCTTTATTCTAGGATTGTTATTCATGTATGCATAGCATAATGCTACACACTACAGGCAGCAGTGTTACAGTCATTAGTGTTCTGTAAGTTAACTGGGCTTTTTTCCCTGAAGTGTCACTTTTGCTTAATTTTTTTTCACATTCACGTGCTAAGTTCATAAGTTCTGATGTGCTGTTCATGTGAGAGAAGGTGGATTTCCTCCACTGGCTATTTCATGCTCTAATTCTTCTCGATGTGTGCTTTTTCTGCGTGTTCTCTTGCTTTCTTATGCCTTCTCAGTGGAAAAGATGGAAGTGGGTAAGACTGCAGGCTAAATTCTGTGTGCATTCTTCATACTCTGTCTTCCTGCTCCTTTACCCATCCTAACTTTGACGTTAATTCATGTTGTCATATAAAACACAAATGGATTATTTGCCTGGATTAGAAATTCTTCTTTGTGTCACAACTTGACTATGCAATCCATCCACCCACACTTATGTCAAAATAATTTTGCTACAGCCATAGAATAATGATTTAGGATTTGATGCTTAATATGAATGTTTATCTGTATTCCCTTCTCAGTGAGTACGTACACCTCTATCTTTGGTGTGCTACAGCTGCTGTGTCTCTTGACCGCTCCAGTGATCGGTTACATCATGGACTGGAGATTAAAAGAGTGCGAGGACAAGAATGAGAAACGAATCACCAAGTAAGTGGGACAGTTCTCCCTTTAATACTAATAGCACATTCATGAACTCAGGAGGAACCACTCCAACTTGAACGTCTTCACACATTGTCGTTTTATTTGCTAGTTAAAAGTCTTGGGTTTTATTTTCATCTAACATTAGCTAGTATTTGCCTAAAGACGTGTATATTTTAAACATTTGAACATCAGCGCCTAACCCTTAATAAAGCTAAAGTAAATAATAGGGCAATTTATCAGTTTTAATTCAGTATAAACTAAAATACAAACTAAAACGTTATTTATTTGGACGTACAGCTGGATGGTGCAAATTGTGGTTATTCCTCATGATGTGAATGAAGCATAATATCCAATATCAGGTGTTTTTTAAGTATGTCTACATCTTTTTGGGCTCATTCTTTCACAACATAAAGCGGTTTCCATTTTTTTAATAAAAAAAAAAGTCATATATATGTGTGTGATAAAAATGAATATCATGCATAATGATAAGATTTCAGTATACAATACCAGACTTATTATACATATTATCTTTTGGCTATACATCGTGTACATAAGCAAAATATAGTAAATTATATATACTATTTCAATGTTATTGGTGTTTTCCCCTCCACTATTTAATTTCAACCACCACAGAGGAAATGGTACCATATATTTTTTTAAATGTTTTAAAAAAGCTTGATAGATATAATAATATCATATTTGGATGATAATACGGTATCTTGTGATATATATATATATATATGTTTTGAATCATTTGTGAACTGTGGCAGACACGGAGATATACAGCTACACCATGGCGCGTCAGCATAATCAATTTTCCTGTATTTCTTTCCTGTTCTCAGAGACCCCACCCAGCCAAAGAAGCGTGATAGGCAGGTCCAGCAGATCAGCAATGCCACCAGAGCCTTTATCTTCACAAACCTGCTGTTGGTGGGCTTCGGTATCACCTGCCTGATCCCAAACCTGACTCTCCAGGTAAACTATACTACTCTCAGTGTTGGCCGTATGGTTACCATCTTGCACCACACAACCTGCACCACGGCAGGAAGTGGGTGCAAAGCCACTAGCATGTCACTGCAGCTGTTGCTATAGCAGCTGTGTAGTAATTTAGTGACCCCTTGTGGATGCATTTGTCAGTTTTTTTCCATGTCAAGGAACTGTTTGTTCTTCCTATCATCATTTATTCATTACAGAAACCATTTTAGGAAACAGAAAAAAATGCACTGGATATGGAAGTGTTGTTATGTAATATTCTTGCTGAAGATGATACGATCACTCTCTCCACAGATTTTGTCTTTTATATTGCACACCATTGTGAGAGGTTTCATCCATTCTGCCGTGGGAGGCCTATATGCTGCTGTGTGAGTACAATAGCTCTGATTTGGACCTTAGCCCATATGTGCACTTGAAAACAGTTTATGACTGTTGTTTTATCTGGTCTGCAGGTACCCCTCCTCTCAGTTTGGCAGTTTGACAGGACTGCAGTCTCTGATCAGTGCTCTCTTTGCTCTTCTGCAACAGCCTCTCTTCATGGCCATGATGGGCCCGCTAATGGGAGATCCTCTCTGGGTGAGGAATACAGCACGCACACACACACACATCATGTGACTCTAGCCATGTTCAATAATTAGTTATAAATGCAGTATGTAATTAGCACAATATTGTTTAACCCTCTTAAACTCCAGGTTTGTCGTTCAGTTATTGAAGCATATTGCATACTTTCTATGACATTTTCTATGAAACAACTCAATTTCCCAATACAATTTTTCAGTCTTAATCTTATATACCCGTGATATTCCCTCATATATATAATTTGAATAAAATCAGTCAGATCACTTAAAAACTTAAATTCAAAACAGCTTCCAACTCAAGAGTGCTTTGAAGTCTGATATTTGATGACCTTGGGAACCCTTTCACTATTTCCCTTAATGAATTGTACTGAAGGAACATTGAGCTGAGGAAACATAGTGCTCTGGGAATACAGAGCGAATGGAATATAGTGCTCTGGTAATATACTAATCTGGGAATTTAGTGCTCTGGGAATATAGTACTCTGGTAATGTGGTACTCTGGGAATATAGTTCTCAGGTAATATAGTACTCTGGAAATATAGTGCTCTGGGAATATAGTACTCTAGGAATGTAGTGCTCAGGAAATATACTACTCAGGTAAAATAGTACTCTGGTAATGTAGTACTCTGTTAATGTAGTACTCTGGTAATGTGGTACTCTGGGAATATAGTACTCTGTTAATATAGTACTCCGTGAATACAAAAGACATTCTTGATTGTGATCTCCACTCGACTTCAGTTCTGTAATTTATGTTATAAATCTGGTCTCTTCACAGTGAATGCAGTATAGTAATGTGTGTCCTCTGATGATCATGTTATGTGCTATGTGCAGGTACATGTGGGCCTGCTGGGTCTCAGCATGCTGGGCTTCTGCCTCCCCGGCTACCTGCTCTGTTATGGCAAGCAGCTTCGCAGGCAAAAACAGGAGCGGGATGATGACCCTAAGCTCTGTCTCAAGCTCAACAATGGCAACATCCAAGAGGCCTTTGTCTGAACATGGATGCACATGAATGGCACAAGTCAGACAGAGAGCCAGGAGAAAATAGAGAGGAAAGAAGAGAGGAATGAAAGTTGAAAAAAGTGTAATTCAACTATCCTCTTTCCGTTATCCAGCTCCATCAGTGTTCTACTACTCTTTCACATACAAACAGAAACACAGACACATAGGCAAAACAGCAAATACAGTTGAAAGTAGCAATGTGCCACCCAAACATGTTTACACTCTCTTTGGTCTTAGTAACAGATTCCCTGGGTAAACCATGAGCATCTGGTTACTGGAAAATGTTCCTTTATAATTAAATATAATGTTATCTGTCTAGTTGGAATTCTCCTATGGATAATGAACATCTAGCTTCACCATCTAATCCCCGTGTTCATTCTCTGTCCAAAATATAGACCCAGATAACAAGCCCAGTTAGTCAATAATACCTTTGTATTTAGGTATGATTACCATATATACTGGAAGCAGTTTACCAATCTCTGTTCTATTTCTTGCTTCATTTTCCGATCCTGACCTATGTGGCTAGAATAAAATGAAAGGAGGATAGATTCCCTAGCAATGATACCAAACAATATAGTTTCTCCTGGATTGTCTCCTAGTGGGCTGGATGAACACTGTGAATCACAAGCACAACATGTGATGCTACCTGCACTGGCTCTCGTACCATACACAACAGCTTATCAAAGAGCTCATTGTACTCTTGAATAAAACAGACATGGGCTACATACACACTACCTATCTGACTTGACACATCAAGAGTGTTGAAAGAAAGAAGAAAGTAGAGAAGAAACTCCACAAAAACACGCTGTCTTGTTCTTTCTTTCTGGATTTTTAAAAAATCATATTCCTGTTCTTTATAGTATGGATATATGGACATACAGTATTAAGACTCGGTATGATCTCCTCCAGTTGGACAGCATGCTTAAACAACAGAAGCGAAAATGACTGCTACAAATGTTTTCAGGCATGTATTATTGTCAGTAATTATGACTGTAACCTCAGTTATGTGACTTGACAGTTCTGGTTCCTCCAGTGTTTACAGTGATCTTATAGTTACAAAAAACAGGTCCTAGCTGAACGCTCCTGCTTTGAGATACTTTATGAATGCAGATCAGGCCAAAACCAGCAGCATGCTACACACTAGGAGTAGGTGAGATGGCAAAAATATCATATCGCGATATTTGAACACTTCAAAATATTCATATTATATAATTATATTTAGTTTCGCTGAGGTTTAACAAGACAGCAGAGCCATATTATGAAATATTCAGAGATTTACACAAAATTTAAGTATTTAATAAGGGAAAAGAAAGCAATTGGTACAAAAGAATTTTTTTCTACATCGAATCAGTTACAGCAATAACGGAGAAGCGCTGACTCTTGTCACTGCTCACAGTATTCATGAAAGTGTATTATGTTCTTAATATATCGCAGTATCGATAACTTATTGTCATATTGCCCAACCTTACTTTCCACAGCACAGCATGGCCATGAGACTGCAGCTTTTCCTGAATCTGAATGGAGCGTATCTGAGACACGCTGCATGTAATCATATTAAACAATGCTCCTTATAAAATTAACGCTTCTTTTCAATCTCAGTTAAAGATGCAGAAGTAAATATCTGAAAAATGTACCAAACTAATTATTATCTGATTTGATTTTATTCTGATAATTAGCAATGCAGCATTACCAGATTGTCATGCAATATATATCAATTTCAGATGATGAGAAGGTTGCAGTGGTAATATTACTCTAAAGTCATGCTTTGCTTTAAGCGGCTCATAGACGGTTACTTGATAGTAAACAACTGACTGTAAGGAAACAAAAAAAATTCACACATAGTACAACAGACTGAACTTCACCAGCAATAATGTGTGATACCATCTTAGATTGTGTTGTACTGATTACCAGTGTGTCAGTGTGTTTCCATCCACCTGCTCATTCAGTATTAAATTATACAGTTTCTCGTGAAGGTTAACTTGCTAGCTATAATAATAATGATTATTATTTTTACGTTTTCTTTTCTGTCTTTTTTTATTTTTTTGGTGAAAACAATTAAACTAGTAATAACTCTTCAACTGTTTTTAGCTGCAATGTGGTATGATCCCGTTCAAGTTTTGCTCCATCTCAGGACAGTTTGTGTTTTTGTTTATGGAGAGAGATAAAATGAGAGATATCATGGTGTTGGTTAAGGGTTGAGGATTTAGCTTGCTTCTGCTAGTATTTACAGTGTATATGTGCTGTAATCCTTCTCCATAATGCACTAAGGGTTGTTTAGACAGTCAGTCATCTGTGTGCTTAAAGGTGCTGGGTGTTGTCCTGTTACTGTGTTTACCTAAATTATCCGAAACGGAAAAGAACAGGAATGCCGTTTTTGTGATCATAAAGTATTAGTTCCTTAGTGTTCTTACAAACATAAGGTATCACACATCTGTAGTCACACTTTGTGGCTAAAAGGATTTTGTCTAAACTTGAATTTATGTTGATAATCAAAAAAGGAGGTGCTTGAAATGATGTTGTATCTCTTCTCGAGTCCCACATTCATGTAGCTAAAATACAGCTGAGATGCAGGGGATTTATTCCAATGTTGTCATTCCTTAAAAGCTTAAATTCAACCCAGGCAGAAAATACTCTCAATTTACCTCAGCATATTACATGCCCGGATAAAATAGTATTAAATACGATTTGAGGTGAGATTTTAAGTAAAAACTTAATGCACATTCATGACTTGTGTGAAATGACCGTCTTGTCAACTGCTAATTATGAGATAGTCACAGCTCTCCCAGACCCTGCCTAGTGATCCATCATGTGATGTGAACATCACAGAGAAACATCTCTGTTGCCTTAGTGAATGAGTGCTGTGGATAAAAATTGGCACTGGTGCACCTTAATCTTTCACAAGGATGATAATTCAGCAAAAATATGCCCTGGCTGTTCATACAAACAGATGGCAGCTTGAGGTTTCAACTTGACTGTACAACTGAATATATGACATTAGCATCTCTCAATCTTTGTATCCTACCAAAGGTAGACCAACACAGCTTCACTGATTTTCCTCAGAGGTGTTTCACTATGATTTTCAGTAAAATGGATGTGGGATGTATAGAAAAACAGGTTACATCTGTGTGACACATCAGTGTTTGTTTCACTTTGCAGTTTACCTGTTTGTAAAGCATGCATGTATCAGCACCTACAGACTTGAACATGCTTAGATATTACAGATGGAATTTCACATTAATGCAGTACTGTAATAAAACACAATGAATGTGGGTACACAAACTTCACACCCCCAAGACCGGGAAAAAATGCACTTTTTTCACTGCCACACCTTAATTGTTCATCTTTGGATTCATAATCCAAGTGTATACTTATAGATTTTTACACATTTATTGCCCCTGCTTATTTTGAGTGACTTATTGAAAGAAACATAAATATAATGTCCTTCGGCTATTTCAGTTAGGGGTTGCCACGGCGGAGCCGTTTGTGTCCGCATATCTGACTTGGCTAAGTTTTTATGCCGAATGCCCTTCCTGACGCAACCCTCCCAGTTATCCGGGCTTGGGGCCAGCACTCAGAAATACACTTGACTGTGCACTCCCTTGTGGCTGGGCTGGCTTCCCTGCCTGGGAATTGAACCCAGGCCGCAGCAATGGGAGCCCCGAATCCTAGCCACTAGACCACCAGGGAGAATTTAAAACTTGACCGAAACATATAAAGTGCAAATGATTTTAAGCTTCTGAAGTGTGGAAAGTAATATCAGCTGAAACGCCAATGTTTTTCCTCAACTTGTATTTTGTACTTCATTGAATTGTAGCCTACTTTGTTACCTTTTTTTCATCTTTTATAGGTCTTTTTTCTGTTACATGTGAAAGATTTTGTCTCAATGCTATATATGGAATTTTGGTTATCTTGATGTATATCACTATTTAGCACCTGTTGTTTGATTTTTAAATTAATTGTTTTAACCAAAAAATCTAATCTATGAAAAATAAATATAAATTCAAAATCATTTTTTTATTAAAATATGGCATATGTCAATTTGTGCATTCAAATGCTTGTCCTGTACATCACACAGACACTATTTGGTTATCCCATTTAATTATTTTGATCCAGTCTAACCAAAATGCATGGTTTGACCTCAGGGGCATGTTATCATTAATGATTTAATGTGAAGAATACTGGGACATAATTACACTAGACTGCATAAGCCTAAATATATCCCAGTTTTCTTTCCAATTATTTAGTCGATGACAGAAATAAAATAATTTCTTAGATTCAAGATTCAAACGTTTATTGTCATATGTACAGTAGAAATTACATTTCTCTGTGCAATGAAATTCTTTCTTTACTATCCACACACAAATGCCGAGGTTAGGTTAAGCAATACATAAAAATAAGAAGTTAAAATTAAAAAGTTAAAAATAATAATGTGCAGATGTAGATAATAACTGTGCATTTGCAAAATAAAAGAAATGTGTTTATTACAATAAATTACAGTATGAGGTAGATGAAGGGGATACGCAAAGGAGCTTAATGTGCAAAAGAGCTTAATGTGCAAAACTGCAGTCAGCTGTTAAGGAGTATGATGGCAGTGGGGAAGGAGTTGTTTAGTCAGGAGGTTCTAGATTTCACACTTCTGAACCTTCGTCCCGAGGGCATAAGTGTGAACAATTAGATGGGACTATCTGAGTTGCAAATAATACATTACATACAGTCAATTTGGCACCTCAAGTGAAAATGAAGACAAAATTATATGCAAAATAAATACCATATGCAATGAGTAACACTTGGACATACTGTATGCTGTACAGTTTCATTTTGACTTAATATTTTGACTTAACATCCTTCATCACAAATTATTAGCATGCCCAGAATTACTATTTGGTCACCCAAGGAGAGAATAGCAGCACTGAGTCTCTTCTTGTAAATGTCTAACAACTCCTCCATGCAGTACATTTCAAGTTCGTTGCCCTCTTCAAATCAAGCAAAGTGTTTTCACATACATTTCAAATCCAAAATTTGAGATGAGCATTTTGAACCATTTTGTTCTTCCACAAAAAACTTTATTTGGTCTTTTGGTTCTTCAAAGGCTCTTTAAAGGCTCATTATATAATTAATAACTTTTTGCTTCTGAAAAAGGTTTCATTTGGAACCCTTAATGATAGGGAAACACTGCTGAATGATTCTATACAGAAATTTAAAGGGTTGTTCCAAAGATATAACAAACCGTTGAAAGGTTAAAATTGTAAATATGAGTATATATTTGATTTTACTTGGGTAAAAAAAAAACCCTGCCCACATCCAACTTATATTGGAGATAACATATTGTGGTATTTCAACATGCTGGCACCACAGATAGCATTGCTGCCTTACAGCTCCACATTCTCCCCATGTCTCTGTGGGTTTCCTCTGGGTTCTCTGCTTTCCTCCCGGCACCAAAAACATGCTGCTTGCATATGCTACTGACGACACTAAATTGCCCCAGGTATGAACGAGTGTGTGAAAGTGTGTGTGCTTTTCTACGGACTGTCTTCTCAACCAGGGTGTATTCCTGACTTGAATAGTCTCCAGATCCATCATGTTCAGGTTAAAGCTGAAGGTGAAAGAATGAACATCCTGGTACTTAACAGAATTTATGATGCTGTACATCTTTATGAGAGCCCCTTAACAATAAAGCAGCCTCAACAATACACCACTAATTTAAATAAGTCCTGACTGTGATTTAACAGAACTGATGTGTGTTCATATAAGCACCTTTTAATGAAAGCTGACAAAATAATGACGTTCATAATCCAAGCAAAATATCTGCAGTGGAGACTCCCACACCTCCCTGACAGAGCTGTCAGCAGGCTACATGGAGTGAGAATGGAGCAAGACCAGTTTGGTGTGTTTATTCTATTAAACAAAGACACTGGAAAGGCTTGCTTGGGGTCGAGAACGGGTTCAAACTGAAATTCTGTTTTCAACACACTCCACCCTGTAACTTCTTTCCATTCTCTAAACACGTGGAACCAGAATTCCGCGTTTAAAAACCTGAGGTGTGTGAGTGAATGAGACAGAGTACCGCTGTGAGAAGACAGAGGGCGGGTCTGGGCCAATCTTTTACCTTTAGTAAAAGCAACAGCTGCTTTTTTTACATGTTAGGTAAGGTAATGGGGCGTGGCCTTGATCACCCGCGAGCCGGCTCCACAGTGTGCTGTCCAATCACGAAACGAGACGTAAGAGGTTTCGATTACGCGAGGGAGTGGTTGCCGTGACAACGCCGCGCCCCTTCGACATCTTTCAGGAAATGAATGTGAAGAAATAAGAAAAGCAGGAACTCGAAGCATTGGAAGGCGGACGAAAGAGTTGCTGAAGGGAGAAGTTTGGCTTGTATGTTACGGACACCGCCGCAAGTACGAGAAGATGATTATTAAGGAATAGTAAGTAATGACAAGTAGTACGATACTCGAAAATGGACAAATAAACAAGCTTTCAAAGGCAGGTAACGTTAGCTAGCTATGTGAGAAAAAGATAGGTGGCGTCAGCTTGAATTTACCTGCTACCTCTAATTCACACGGTGCTCTAATGTAGGGTTTTGTGTATTAACGGGTTTTTTTCCATTCCAACGTTAAAACCGAAATACCATTGAAGAAGCTGATACTGTTGGCCATTCCCCTGTGGAAGTTAGTTAGGTTATAACTGCTAACATTACAGTTGCTGGCTAGCTCGCCATTTTATTCTAAGCCCTGTTAGTTTGTTTTTACTGAAATGAATCACAGGATTGGCCAAATATACCATCTACGAACAGTCTGACTTGGTGTAAATCGTGCTTGACAAACAAAACAAAACAGGAGGTTAAATAGCAGAATACAGATTAAAAAAATAAGGATGTCACAAGGACAATCACAGAATGTCTTTTTTTTTATTATTTTACTTAATCTGATAATGAAGCTATGCTTGAAAATCGGTTTATCCCAAAACTGCTGTACAGTAATCCACACCTGTGTGAATCATACACCTTTTTTTTCATGCTGTATGAACGTGACGGTCACGTGCTGCAGACCTGTAAGTCACGCGCTTACGTCACTTCTGGTGCAGTTCATAGAGCGTGTGATAAATGATACATGATCAGCAGTGTTCAAAATGCCGTTTTAAATCCTGGCACAGCTCTTTGCCATTTTAAAGCACTAGCTGTAGTAAAGCCACTGTTTTCCTGCTAGAAATGGTGCACAAATGTCTGAGTTAATATCAGTCCTAAAGCATTCAGGTTTTTCCAGAATATTTGATTAGTAGAGGAGTACTGGATGATTTTAATCCACATCAGGCATGCTGGTTTTTAAGAACCATACAGGACACCACAGTGCAGTTGTAGTTACTTTTGTTTCAAACACTTGTATCGTTTCATATCATATCTGATTCATTATACATCACACACTGCTACACTGTACATGCTGTTACAATACTGTTTATATTACT
>JAQQZR010000003.1:7637705-7655025 GCA_030068235.1 Notoglanidium macrostoma
TATATAATTGAATTTTTTTTTTTTCTAGAATAAACAAGCCAACTAGTGTTGAAGTTGCTAACGTTTAGATTTTAATATATTACAGCGTAATAAATGCATCATCACAGTCAGTTTTTACCTTTTTAGCAACATTATATTTCGAGAGGATTTACCATTATTCTTTGTGTAATATTCAATATTCACAACTAAATCTAACTAAGGCTCTTATTTTCTTCACCTTTAGATGCGAGAAAAGGACCCAGTAAAAGGGATGTCTGCCTCAGATGAGTAAAGACCCTGCAGCTGGGACTCTGTGAGTATACTAAGGCTTCTAATTACTGGCATCAGGGAGAGTAATTGCTGCTGAGTGCTATATCACTGGCATACTGAGACATCTTAACTGCTCCTAGTCATCATCAGTCAGCTACTGACTGTGTGGTTAGGCTGTCCATGTCAGTGTATTGGGGATTCCAGAAGTGAGACGCTACAATCTGCATGACTGATTCTGATTATATGGATTATATCAGATATGTTAATGAATCACAAAGGTCACTTTTTTTCTCCTTCTTACTTTAGACTGTATATAAGACGGACAACATGGTTCAGCTGATTTAAAATAGGAGGTGCCTTCATGCTTACGCAGGAGATGGAAATTTGTCTGTGTAGTTGAGGCAAAAGGTGTGGCACCAACAAGACGTCCTTGCTCACTGGAGCGTCACTTAAAAGTGTCTTCACTTATTAATGGCTTGCTCAGGGTTTTTGGGCATCACTGGACATAGCAGATCAGCATATATACAGTGCAGTGTGATTATCACACTGAATTCTATTTTATTTATATAAGGCATTTGACAACGGGCATTGTCGCAAAGCAGCTTTACGGAAATATATACGTTTTAAACGTGTGAATTTATGAATCCCTATTGAGCAAGCCAGAGGTGACCGTGGCAAGGAAAAAAAAACCTGAGATAGCAAACATGTGAATAAATAAACATCAATAATAACATTATTGCGCATGTTTAAAATATTGATCTTGTAGCCCATAGAAGAGTTTGTATATCTCTTTTCTTAAAAACAAAAAGTAATCAGCTTTTTCCAACTTAAATTGAAATTAAACCAATTCGGTGTTTTTTTTTTTCTTCAATTCTGTTATTAATGTTGCATTTGCAGTTCTTCTTGTTCTTGCATTCATTTATTTAGTTTTCTGGAGAGGTGGAGCATTTATACTGTACACGTATGGCACGCGAAAAAGACTTTTCTGTTGAGAACTTTCCTTTCTCCTGTCTCATTGATTAGCGGATTTAAAGGTTTAAAAATTCCTTGAAATTGGCAGACTTTGATCACCTTCTAGAACAACGGCTGAAGTTTGTCAGATCAAGGAGACATCAACCAGGATGCACCTAGAATCTAATACTGGCTTTTCACGCAGCAGAATACAAATTTCTCTCCATTCTGCTTCACTCTGTTTCCCAGAGCACAGCATGACTTTTCAAATGACAGCCAAGAAAATGTCCATTGACATGAATTCTATTGGTAATCCAGTGCTCTGTTTTTTTTTTTTAATCTTACAGGCTACATGTTGAAAGTAGAAAAATGCTTGACCATAAGTTATTAGACTTCATTAACTCTTTGGCCACTCTTTATTTATTGTCAAAAGTGTAGTATCACCCAAACCTTCAAGAACAATTTAAAAAGGCTTGTAGCAGAACATGACGTGGCATGACTCTATTATCAACACAGTCAAGATTCCAGCTGTCAGCCTTCTCATCAGCCACATCTTTAAATATCCAGTAACGTCTTTTAAAAAGCACATTTAGTGATGAGAACAATCCGAAGATGATTATTAAGGTGAAGATTGACAGAACGTAAATGAATTGATGTGTGACAGCTGGGACAGCAGTGACTAATATGTGTTTGGGTGGGGTGAAAATTGTGCTGCAGAAAACTGTTAGAGGGCTGAGACATTTGAGGCATTTCGCTTTTCAACTAATAGCTCATTGTCAGGCTGGTAGGCGGCCCATTTTAAACTTTCTCAGAAGTACTACAAAAAGTGATTAGTTTTATTTGTGATCCCATGAAATTAATCCATCACTGCAAACCATTAGAGAATAACAAAGTGGAATCCAAAAACATGCAGAACCTACATGTAATGCAAGCTAGCTAATTTAGCTAAGAGTCGAGATGAAGTAGAGTGTTGTGGTACACGTTAACCGCTTTGGCTGGTTATTATAGATGGCAGGGGGACATGGTAGTGGTGGGCAAAGCAAGGCTTTGTGAAACACTGTAACGTTCGATGCGATTGTGCCGGAATTGTTTCAAGGTTTCAAAACAATCCGACACCCATCTCCGTGGTTACACCTACTTCTACTTTTCTTTTGTCACATCTTGATGCTATTCTGTGAAACAATTTTCTGTGAAACAATTCATTCTAAGCGATTCAGCATGGCATAATTTGTAATTTTATCAATACATATGATCAGTACATAGCCTATTTCAGGGAAATCACCATACAACAAACAAAAAAATAAAAGCTTTCATTTCATATTGTCAGAAACCGCAAATTAAAATTCTGTTTATTGGGATAAATAACCACGTGGTTTTGCGGGTTTGAGTGTACTTTGTAGACTATGAAGTGTAGGCCCTGTTAACATGCTCCTTTGTGGAACATATTTCCTCAATGGAGGAATAAAGTTTCAGTGACTGGAAAATGAAGCTCCATGGGAAAATTAAGAACTCCTCACTCTGGTGATCTTCTGCTTAAGAGCACCACCATCTTAACTTATTAAACTGCCATTTAATAAGCGAGTGATCACAATGTCATGTGAATGAAATGTGCTGACGTCTCACTGAGCCATGGTCATATGAACCACACTTGGTTCTCTGTGTTCGAAGTGTCCGTGCTTCAGAAGCTCGACACAGCGTCGAAATGTCCGTATCGAGCGTCCCCTCCCTAGGACATGGTGGTGCTTCCAAATGGCATATTTACATTATACATTAATATTCAAATATCCTTGATTTTAATGAACTCGCACTGTTTAGGGCTGATATTTTTCTGCTCTTCTTCAACAGACCAATAAAATGACAGGTTTTAATTGATCTGTTGTATTTTAAACCGTGTTAGTGTCAATTTTACAGGTTTCCTGAAGTTTCTTGTGCATTAAAAACATCCAAACTAATTGTTCTTCTGCTTTAAAAAGATGTTCAAGACTATTTTTAATTGTCCGTGTATGTGTATAACTTTGCCGCTCTGTTTTTGTGTTTTAGATATTGCCCAGGGGGTAGCAGTATTGTTCGCGTCCCAGGTGCTGCTCGAGAGGATGTCTTTCCTCTTGATCCACTCCATTATGGTGCCTCCCTCCAGTCTCTCTCCCACAACCATGGAGCTCCTACACACCATCAAATCCTCCTATAACTGCTTCCTACACTAAACAATTATATATATATCATCATTATAATAGTGACTATTGATGAATTTTTTTTTTCTTTGTTTTTTTTTTTTTTTTTTTTTTTTTTTTTTTTTTTTAAAAGATTCTATAGAGCAAGGTTTACTGCATTTATTTAAAAAAAATTTGTTTACCTTCCCACCCCTCGCCCCACACGCTTTTATTGAGCTGGCTGACAACTAGGTTTTTTCTTTTCCTTTATTTTTCCCACTTTCACTATTTTTCATTACTGACACCACCACCATAACACTGTTCCTACACTCGGTCTCATTAGTTTGATTAGTTCTATTCACCTCTTCAGCTACATTTGCCCCACTGTTGTGTGCTCCTAAGCTGCCTTAGGTGTGACGGTCAGTTACCCTGTGTGTGTGTGTGTGTGTGTGTGTGTGTGTGTGTATGTGTGTGTGGTTTCAAGCTAGCACTTACTCCTTACCACGTGACCCTCCACGTTTTACACGTCTTAAAATGCTCGTAAGCAGTATGGTGTACTTGTGTTTACATGAGGTAACCTGGTAACCTCAGCCTGATTGAATATGCACCATGGGTTTAAGGGTATGAGGTTATTTAGCGTCGATGTGACTTTGTCTTTACTGTAACGGTCACTTCGGTGCTGCACTCATTTTGAACTTGGTCTGAAAGTTTGGCGTTGTCTACTTTGCCTCGATTTTAAACCGGGGTGCTCAAGCTAGTTTATTTATTCACTGGGTATTTTTACAGTATGTCAAATTTTCGGGGATTATAAAACACTGTGTAGGGCTGACATTTTTCTACTCCACTGGCAATTCTATCAGATCAATAAACAGATCAATAAAATTACAGGCTTATATTTGTATTGTGATGTTTTAATGAGGCTGTTGATGTATTTAAAACTGTGTTGGTGTCAGTCTGAAATCCATCTAACTTGTAGATTAATCACTGAAACAATCAGTGAGCAAAGGTCAGCTTCAGAATTATTGGTACCCTTGGGGAAAGACAAGAAAATGGTTATGGGGGAAAGTATGTGGTTAATTAGCTTAATGTCATTCTGAAAATATGTGAAATCATACCTATACTTAATGTACATTTATTTTAAGAAAATAAGTCAAATATATTTTTTAACTAAACCAAATGTCATCTATTGGCACTGCTAGTAATTCTTGGGAACAAACTATAACAGAGCATTTTCCCACTTATGTATAATGTATAATATATATATATATATATAATATCTTGCGGGGAAGCTGGAGCCAATCCCAGCATCTTCGGGCGAGAGGCGGGGTACACCCTGGGCATGTCGCCAGTCCACACAAACAACCACACACGCTCGCATTCACACCTATGGGCAATTTAGATATATATATATATATATATATATGTGTGTGTGTGTGTGTGCGTGTATTTATATGTATATATAAATATATATGCCTCTGCACTACTGATGAAGGCATTATGTTTCCGTTTGTCCTTCTGAGATTATCATTAGTCTCAAGAATCTCAAGAATGAGTTGTTGAATGTTTGTAGGATTTATATGGAATAATCACTGTAATAAGCAGATGATTAGATTTTAGAATTGATCCAAACAAGGTGAAGGTCACAGTAAGTTCAAATGTCTGGAATTGTCTTTCCTTCCTGTGTGAAGTTTATTTCACAAGTATTTCATAACAAGAAGGTCTAGACATGTAGGCACTGGAGGCTATAGATGGCATTTGCATCATGTTCTGCGTGTTTAGAAATCCTTAAGCAGTCATCCTTGACTTTGTACTTCACTGTGGTATGAATGAGATGACACAAAAGGCAAATGGTGTTGGTCATTCAGAAACATGGGTAGGATTAGAAAATACACAAATGAAATTAGATAAACGTGTGTTGACCATCATAAAAACAGGTAAGGGCTAAAAAAGAAATAGTTACACGACTGTAAATGCCCATATCCTGTATGGCGGAGTGTTAGAGAGGCAAAACATTCTCCAAGGACCATGGGTGGAGATTTGCAGATTTATAGCAGTTTGTGGTAACCCTGTCTCAAAATCTACAATGAGACACCACCTTGATGGCAACAAACTATTTGGAAGGCAATTACGAATTTCATCTAACCACAAACCTAAGTGCCTAGAGTTCAACTTTGAGAGGAACTGGGTTCTATGGTCATGAGACGAAAACAGCATTTTGGCAGTAAACACTGAAGGTAGGTTTTGGACTAAAAGATCTCAGAAATTCTGTTTTTAAAGAAATTGAACTATGAAGCTGATTCTGCTCTGACCTTGTGTCTCATAGCGTTGTTTGACTGCAGAAGTGTTGACTATAAGTTTGTTAGCCAATTGATCAATGTCTGATAGAGCAATGTCTGTTTAGAGCCACAAGATAGCACCATAGTCCACAGTTCTTGTTTTCTCTCAGCAGGTAGGTTCCCAGGACTGACAGAAAAGATTTTTGTTTAAATTAATTGTAGTTAAACAAATGATCTCTCATTTGAGTTTGTAAATTGTGCATTTATATGTCAATATAACTGCCTTATTTTGGTTGCACAGTAGTGCTTGAGTTTAACCTTATAAGATGTTAAAGAGCTGATTCATTCTTTTCTCACAGATTACTGTAGTAATTTTAACAGCAGTAGGAGAATGAACACCCTGTTTTCCTCATGATTAGATATTTACAATTAGATTTTTATGATGTAAAGCATTTAATGCTTTATTATATCTACATTTTAGTGTACGGTAGAGAGATTAAATTTGCAGGACATCTTGGTACATCATCTTGAATAATGAACATAAAACCGAAAGTTTTGTTTTTATATTTTTACATTTAAATTGTGCAACGTTTTCACATTGATTTGAGCTTATTTAGATTTCTGTTTCTTCCTAAAAGATATTGTTATTATTATTACAATTTATAAATTTTTTACTCATTTTTATCCAGTTAATATAAAAGTTTATTAATTGATTTCTTACTCTTGAATCCCACAAAAAGCTGTACTAGAATAAGTGTCCTATAATAATGAGTTAAATGTATATGTTTCATAATGCACATGCCACGTTACTTGTTTACTCAAAATGCATCTATTTAGTTTATACTGTACAAATATTTACTGCATTAAGGATTAAAAACATGTACCACAATCTGTGATATTTATCTGTTACACAGAGAGTAACAGCTATTTAAGGCAATGAGGTCTTTATATAATGCTGGAACACTTCACTCTCCTTTACTCATCAAAACACTGCGTCCACTCGTCTCTGCTTACATACTGAGAACCAGATGGCATAACCAGACTTATAAATAACTTTCAATATTAAAACCACTCATCTGCCTCTTTATAAATATAAGAAATAATATTATTTGGATGTTTGGTTAGTGTAGTGAAACTAAGTGTATGAGGTAGGGCAAATCTTAACACTCAAATTTGAAGTTTGATTCACTAAATTCATTAAATTCATATGCTATTGAAGGCAACTTAGTGGGAAATTTTAATCACCAGCTTTTAACGAATTCTGTTTTCAGAGTTATTAATGGATTAAAAAAAACACAAGTGGAGAGTTTTATTTAGTAACATACATACATCAATCAGCCATAACATTAGAACCACTGACAGGTGAAGTGAATAACATCTTGTTACAGTGGCACCTGTTAAGGGATGGGATATATTTGGCAGGGAGTGAACAGCCAGTTCTCAAAGCTGATGTGTTGGAAGCAGGAAAAATTGGCTAGAGACTGGATCAGAGCATCTCCAAAATGACAGGTCATGTGGGGCATTGCCAGTATGCAGTGGTTAATACCAACAAAAGTGGTCCAAAGGAAGGACAACCAGTGAACCGGCGAGAGGGTCATGGCCACCCAAGGCTCACTAATGCATGTGGGGAGCAAAAGCTAGCCTGCTTGATCTGATCCCACGTTAGAGCTACTGTAGAAGAAATTGCTGAAAAAGTGAATGCTGGCTATGATAGAAAGGCGTTAGAACACAGTGCATTGCAACTTGCTGTGTACGGGGGTTGCGTAGCTGGATACCTGTCAGTGTCCACGCCGACCCCATCCACCACCGAAAGCACCTACAGTGGTCCTGTAATCTGTAAGAATCTAGCAAGTGCATTTAATAAGCGAGTCTTCATACTAGGTCTTTCCAGATTACAGGAGAATGGGCATGTGAGCATCAGAACTGGACCATGAAGCAATGTACCATGGAGGCTCTGGCCAATGGAAACCTTGGGTCCTGGCATTCATTTGGATCTTACTTTGATACGTACCATCTATTTAAACATTGCTGCGGTCAAAGTATACCCCATCATGGTAACAATATTCCCTAATGGCAGTGGCGTCTTTCAGCAGGCTAATGCTTCCTGCCACACTGCAAAAATTGTTCAGGAATGTTTTGAGGAACATGACAGGGTAGTCAAGGTGTTTACTTGGCCTCCAAATTCACCAGAGATCTGTCTGATTGAGCATCTGTGGGATGTGCTTGACAAACAAGTCTGATCCATGGAGGTCCAACCTCACGACTTACAGGACTTAAAGGAGCTGCTGCTAATGTCTTGGTGTCAGATACCCCAGCACACCTTCAAAGGTCTTGTGGAGCCCAAGCTTTGATGGGTCAGAGCTGCGGCACAAGGCAGACCTACACAGTATTAAGCGGGTGGTTTTAATCTTATGGCTGATTGGTGTAGGTGAGCTTACAATAACAGCAATAGCCTACAGTATGGTATTTCCTTTAAACACACTCGGCAATGGGATCATTTCTTTGGTATCAGAATCTAAGTCTAAATCATGAGTTTTAGTTCTACAAAAGTCTACATAATTCATTATACTGTCACAATATTTATTTTATTTTATGAACTATGCAAATATTAGTATAATTATTCAAATATGTGGAAGAATATTCTTTCCACCAACAGCACATTACTTGAAGTTACCTCTACTTGTTTTTGAGTTACTGAGGTTAGGATTAAATCCATTTTACTTCAGTGACCATTTAAACAGACTAGTAACTATAAAAATTTTATAAATAAATAGAATAAACTGTAATATTGGTGGGTTGTGATTCCCAGACCAGTAACTAAATAAAAATAATTCCAGACCCCGTTTTGAGAGCCTCTGTCCTAAGTTTTGGAAGTGTAACACTCTTTGTTCAGTTTGTCAATTCGCCTATAAGTCATTTTGATGTTTCTTTTTTCTTTTCATAGATTTCATCCACGTTTTTTCCCCCTTCTATTGCATATTTAATTTGTTCTCTCGGTGGCATTTCTCTATTACGGAGCCCCCGAAGTGACATGGGGGAAAAAAAAAATTTGGGAGGGAAAAATTCGGGATCCCGACTTTGAAACTCGGGATCCCGACTTTGAAACTCGGGATCCCGAGAAACTCCCCTGCAAAATTTTTTTCAGTCCCAAAAATTTTTTTTCCCCTATGTCACTTCGGGGGCTCCGTACTCTATTACATGCACTATAACCTAAAAAAAATTGCCTACACATCTCAAGCTTCCGGTCTGTTCAGTCCGTTGGTTTCGAGCTCTGTCACCACTCCAACAAACTCACTCGTGTTATGCAGGTTAGAGTGCAGTAAGCTAAGTGAAGGGAGGAAGTGAAGGGAGCACGCGTCGTATTGGGGCACGAGCCGCTTTTGGATACGTGCAGTCCTGCACTCTTCAGCGCAATGCATGCTGGGGGCTTTCAGCACAGCTGCCTAGAGAGCGATGACCTTGGCACTACTTGCTAGTCATCCCTCTGCAGCAACAAACCACTTTTCTAATTATAACTCTACCGCCTACTGATCATTATAGCTAAGACGCAGAAGCACAATGTTTAATGTCGTTATTATTTAAGAAGAGCCTGATGTGTCCCATTTATTTACCCACTAGACAAATCACGTGATGCAGACCGTCTTGACTCACACCTACACTGAATGCTTACTGCGTTTTAATTGATTGATTAAGCCATTAAGCTATTTATAACCTATAAGCAGAGTGCAAGCTTCTTTCCCAGAAATTGTAGGTTACACCCGGTCACTAAAATAAATTCCTAACTAAAACAACAGGAGGCAGAATGCCAACTGATTCTGTGGAACTCCAGAAACATGATGAGAAAACATGGGCTGATATGAGATTTTTTCATCAGGTGTTTCCCACACTGGATGTTTCATGTTGCGTTATGTTTTTTGCTCATTCCTATTCCTTTATTCCTACAGTCCTATATTTCAAGAGTCCTATATTCCTGCAGTCTGTGTGTTTCCTATATTATCAACAAGCTGTGTCATGTTCCACTTGGTTTTCAGCTCAAGTCACATGTATTATCGTGCTTCATTACAGTTACATGGATTTGTTTTCTTTATTTACTCCATCGGTTTTGGGTGGACCGACAAGAAGCGATAAGATAAGCCTAGCCTATCTATATTTATTTTTGTCATTCTAGATACTGCTTTTTTGTAGAGTGTTTACAACTAGGCTGCTAATTACAGCTGTTGACTCTGTTTTGTTGTCAACAATGCTTTATTGTGGGTTTATAAAATATACTATAAAATTTAGGCGGTATACAAAAATTTGAAAATGAAAAATTTTTGGTGACATGGTGGTGCAGTGGTTAGCACTGTCATCTCACAGCAAGAAGATTCTGGGTTTGAGCCTTGCGACTGACCAGGGCCTTCCTGTGCAGGGTTTGCATGTTCTCCCCATGCCTGTATTAGTTTGTCCCACAGTCCAAAGACATGCTGATTAGATCAACTGGCTACGCTAAAGTGCCCGTAGGTGTGAGCGTGAATGGTTGTGATAGCCCTGTGATAGATGACCTACCCAGGGTGTACCCTCTTGCGTGAAGTCTGCTTTGATTTGCTCCAACTTCCTCCACAACTCTCAAGAGATAAGCAGTATAGATAATGGATGGGTGAATGAACAAATTGCTACACTCACTAGCAACTTTCACTCGACACATAAATACCTGCTCATTTGCCAATCATGTTCAAGCAGTGAATGCATAAAAAATTATAGATTATAATAGATTTTAATAATAGATTTTTTTAATAGATATAGAGGCTGAGAGCCTCAGTTAATGTTTGTATAAAACATCAGAATTGGAGAAGATATATGATCTCAGTGACTTTGATGGTGCCAGACAGGCTGGTTTGAGTCTATCAGAAGCTGCTCATCTAATGGAACTTTCACACACTGCAGTCTTTAGAGTTTACACCAAATGATGAAAATCCATGTACATCTTGACCTGTATGATCATGATAATCATTGCATAATGCACTGTGCTGCAGCCATGCACACGACTGTCTGGCTGGATAATGAATGAGCAGGAGTACAGGTGTTCCTATTAAAATGGCAGGTGAGTGAATAACCACCCATTATTTTTGATTCTATTAATATTAATATTTATATTTTCATTTCCATTTGGCGATCTGCAAACCTCACTTCATAGCAAACTTGTATCAGGCTTGTTTAAATGTGCAAAAAGAAAATAGCAAAGAGTAATTGTGGTACATTAGATTAAAACATTTTCTCTTTGGACAAGCTCTTACTAATTTACACTAAACCTGTGTTCCTCATGGTTTTAAGTTGTATTATGCTTGTTTTAAGCCTATTGGTAGATTTACTGACTTTTTATGACTAGTGTTTATAGCATCTAAGTACCAGCACTTAATAACTCTTAGATTTAGCTGTGAATCTCATCAACAATGATCTTATTTATGGTCAGCTAGTGGAAGCTTTTTAACACTTGTATCCCTCTCAGTTCCTTTTACAGCTCTATGATTGGATTGGATTCTCCCTCCTTTATTATCCAAGTCACTTAGGATAATAATGTCTGCCAGATGAACAAATGTAAATGAAATCCATTGGCTTTTTACTTTGTTGATAATAATAGTTCATTTAAGTGTCAATCATCTCCCTACTTCAGAATAAATAAAGTTTTAATTACATTCGCAATGTTTTGTATTGAACATGCATTACAGAGCACTGACAGATTTCTTTTGACAAAAAAGCTTTACTCATGTACATATGATTAAATGGTTGTAGAAAATGTCCTGCTATTGAAGATTACCATACAATTGGTTTTTGGGTTTGAAAATTGTCTTCTTAGTAGTTTCAGTGACCAAGGCACTGTCAGGAAATCCAATGTCTTAAAACTGTTAAATTACATACAGATCATTAAATCATGTGTCAGGCGAGGGATGAGTCACCGTCATACCTGGAACTAAAATGCAGTCCTTCTCAGAAATGAGGTTAAGTTCGTGTATCTGTTTTCTGTCTGAATTTAGCAAGAAAAATCTATTGTTTTGCAGAAAGCAATCAGTGGAGAATAAAAAAGCTACTTTTTCCACACAAAAGAAACACACATAGAAGACACACAGATCATTATTACTGTGTAGCTTCAGCATAAAGAACAACTAAGTGCAATACATGGAATGAATTGACACTTGTAGTCTCTTATGAAAGGGTTACTTCAGTGCAGTGGTTCTTAATGTGGGGACAGTGAAGTATATCTGAGAGGTATAAGATGATGATTGGTCACTGTTATAGTTATATAAATTATAGTTATTAATAAGTTATTGTTAGAAACCTAACTGGCTTATACCTTGAATTTAATGGGAGAAAAACGCTCAATATCAAATGTAAACTTAACTGTACCTAAATATTGGGAAAGAGTTTATATGATACAAAATGTTTTGGTTCCATTGTAACAGGTCTGTTGAATGGAATGATCAGGAATAACATACTCTAATTGCTAAAGCTGGGAGTCTCTCCCAAAAAGAGTTGATTTTCTGCTTCTAGGAGCTGAGAATTGATGCTCGACCCTAAAGCTTTGTATTAAGTTCTATAAGGTCTACACAAATTGATTCAGCACTCATAATACTTTGTACAATAGCAAACAACACAAACACACATACATGTATATAGATGTATGTACATGTATACAGCAATGTATACAGTATGTACATGTATACAGCAAACAACACACACATACACACACACATACATGTATGTATGTGTGTGTGTGTTGTTTGCTGTATATATATATATATTAAAGTGTTAAACACATTTACAGGTTTTTGTTTGTATTGATTGTATTAAATTGTTTTGTTGGTGTGGCTTTATAGTGGAATATATAGTAGTAGAACCCCTCTTTTAACTGATATGTAATTAACATTGAGTTGGTAGAAATTTTTTTTTTTTTTTTTTTAAGTACAAACATTTATAAAAAAACAATTTCTATCTAACCAAAATTTCATCAGGTTTTATGAGGAGGTTGATGATCATCATATCTCCTTTCCTACAACTCACATCAATACTTATCAATACAGACCTTTGGCCTTTGAACTGACCCTAGGAAGCACTCTCTCTCTCTCTCTCTCTCTCTCTCTCTCTCTCTCTCTCCACTTTCTCTTTAGGAACAGAACAATTCTTCAAGAACTGAGTATGAAATTGACTCACGCTTGTTTTGCTGACCGCTCAGGTTTGTGAGTACAGGAGACACCCCGGCAGGAAATGGTGAGGTTTATATTGTTTTAGCAGGCAGATTCCTGCTGTTTCATTGACAGTGCATCACTCAAATGTGCTTTCCTCTCTTTATAAACTCATAAAGGTGCTATCCTTGTCAAACATTTGTGTGGCAATTATGGTTATAAATTACGGTTACAGAGGATTTACGTTTTGTTTATTAATAATTAATCAATAAGTAAATGATAAGTCTAAATTGATATAACTGTGTACAGATATGATTGATATGTTTGTGCAGGGGTGACTAACATCTCACTCTCAGTGGATGCAAAGTTTTCTCTGTTCTCTGGAAATATTTTGCACAATAGAGGAAAAGGGACAGAGAGGAAGCCACATGCTGCTAGGCATAGGGTGTGTGTGATTGTTAACACACAAATAGCCTATTGAATATGATGTGGTTAGCGTGGTTGGGTGGCCATGTTTGTTTGTGTGAGTGTGTGTGTGTGTGTGTGTGTGTGTGTGTGTGTGAGAGAGAGAGAGAGAGAGAGAGAGAGAGAGAAAGACGTAAGCCACTGTTATTTTGACTTGCATTAGTATTTCTCAATCCCTCCTCCTGGAGTCCCCTTTCTCTGCATATTTTTAGTGTCAACCCTGATCCCAATGCACCTAACTGTTATTTTAATGGGTGTGTTTATTACAGTATGGTAAGGCTGATGGCAAAATATTTCAACCTTTAGGACAAAAACAATGAAAATACATTTATTTTGACCAAGAAGACATTTAGCATGTTCACATATGTTCTCTGACTAGCTCAAATAGCAACAACGTGAGGACATTAAATAGTAAAAAAAAAGAAAAGAAAAAGTTCAATGATAAGTTCAAAAGTTCGCTTCTCTCTTTCTGAATGTGATTACAAATATTGTATGCCCACTTTCTGCCTTTATACCTTATCTTGTGAGCAGCTTTTGGATCCAGCTCTTATTTATACCTATATTATTCTTACATTAGTTCCTATATTTACCCTGCATTCTTTCTGACATATCTGTAAAAAAACCAGATGTCACAAGTATGCTACAAGTGTCCCCGGCAGATCAGGTCTGTTCACCAGATTTCTGATGATTTGGGCTCTTCTTAAAATATTTTATATTTGTGTTTGATTGTTGCCTTTGTGCCTTACAGTGGCTATAAAAAAATCTACACATCCCTATTAAAACCATAGGTTACTGTGATGTAAAAAATGTGAGGAAAAAAATGGGACTGGAGCTCTATTCATATTCTATTCTCTGGTCATTCATATAGAGGAAATCACGGAAAGCTCCAAATAATGATGTATTTTGGCACAAAACCTGCAGGCGTCTTTTAGCCAGCTGAAGATGAAGAAACATTTCACCTTCCAGCATGGAAACGACTCAAAGCACAAACAAAAGAATGGCTTCAGAAGTAAAAGATAAACATTTTGGAATGGCCTAGATAGAGCTCAGATCTAAATCCCATCAACCTGTGGAATGACCTGAGGAGAGCTGTGCACAGGAGATCCCCTCCCAGTTTGATAGATCTGGCACATTTTTGCAAAGCACTTACCTAAAAAGCCCGAATGCTGTATTACAAGTAAAATCTGCTGTAACAAAGTATTAGTTACTATTATTAGAAACTTTACTATTTGTTTTCCACTTGAATTTTGTTGCTTGCTATATCACACTGAAGGTGGAAAAAGTTCTGTCACTTATATATAACTCTACCTACATTTAAGGGCAACATGTCTACCCTTCTGCACGCGATGCTTTGAGTTTCTTCTACGAGTTAAATTTATTGCTTATTCTAAGAACCACGGACGAAGAGCCATTTGTTGTTGTCGCGCGGGCCCGTGTCACGTGATCGGTGCGCACGTGTGAGCTGCAGAGGCGCTGATGGAGAGAGAAAGAGGGAGGGGCCGATGGAGAAATACACGCGCGCCCAGGCTCTGTCTTTAACAACTCCTTACTCATTGTATACGTGCACTAGATAGGGCGTGAAAGAATTGCCTTTACAGCCTATGTCGTGCACTTCGTAGTGCAAAGGGACAGACGTGTATATAGCCGTGCGCTCTGTAGTGCCCTGTCTAGCGTGATAGCCGGGTGGCCGTTTATACAGCAGCTCATGTGTGGAGGTAAGAGGGGAAATTTGTGCTCGTTTCAAACCTAATGATGTGTAGCTTACTTATCAGCTAGAGAATATACATTATCTGTCCTAAATAGGTTTGGTTTCTTTGATATAATATTTCGTTTCTGCTGTAAACAGAATTCGTTTGTGTCAGTTTAAAAGCTATCTCTGGTTAGATTTTGAGATCAGCAGATCAGCAGGAAAAACTTATATACTGCTCCTATCTGTTCTGTATATGTTTACTGTATTATATATAAATATATATAAATATAAATGTTTTGTGATCACACTGAGAGTCTGGGTTTGGTTGTTGGTTATTGACTGTGTGTGTGTGTGTGTGTGTGTGTGTGTGAATAATTAGTTATCTGCCAGAACTATAACTTGACTAACCAAAGAGTCATTTGATTATGTGCATTAGACTAAATGCATGAAGTTATAGAGGATATATAATTATCCCGACTTTATCATCTGCGCACTGAGCAGATGGATTAACTGAAGGTGGAAACTGTAAGTTTAGGTGCACTTTACTGTGTCTATCTAAACATACGAATACGGATTCCGATCTGATGGTGATAAACTAAAGCAGTCTTATGTTTCCTCCTTCAGTGTTGAGCAGCAGTTTCTGGCTCCGAGCTCACAGCGCCGCCGGTTGTGCAGCAGAACGGCTATGTGCACGAAGCACTGGGTAGAAAATGAGGATCGGACGTGACCTACGTGCGCATCCGGGAGCAGACGGGATGAAATGGAGAGCTCTGACAGTAGGGACTTTTTAAAAGAAAGCTCTTCGTCTCACGGACCCGATAACGTTTGTCCCGAGCGGAAGGAAGCGGCGGCGGCGATCATGGGCCTGAACACTTACTGCACCCCGGCCTCGGCGGCCCAGCGCCTCGTGGGGGGTCTGACGCCCAAATCCAGAGTCTCAGCTCTGCACCAAGAGCCCAGAACCAACGGCGAGGTGTTCTCCTCATCACCGGCGGCTCAAGGTGGAAATTGCAACGGATTTCTTTTACAAGCAGATTCCTGCAGGCAGGAGAATGGACCAAGTGAGACGCCCAACGGCCCAGCCGTCTGCACCCTGCGTCCATCGGATAACTGCGCCCTCCTCAAGCGATCAAATGGAGATCTGAAATGCAAAAGTCTGCGATTGAGAGATGATGATAATGGTGATGAGATTATCTCTGGGGTCTTAGATGGAAAGCACCCTGAAGACCACTGTACGCCTCCTGACTGCAAAAGGAGGCGGCTAGAAAATGACACCGAAACAGAAAACGTGAAAAGCACAGAATCGGCAGGGCCTTTTGCAGGCAACAGCCAACATCTGAATCGCTGTAGCAGCTCACGCGATGTGTCCTCTCCTGGACGAGTCCACCAAAACGGGCGCAGTGTGGTGACCCTGACCCAAGCATCAGGCAGCGTGACGTGTGCAGGGATGCCCTCTGTCCCGCCGGCGGGTGGAGTCGCGACCAGCTGGTCCATGGAGAGTATTGCCCAGCTCTACATAGTGCCTTGCATGAAATACTATGGCATCTGTGTTAAAGATAACTTCCTGGGCTTACAAGTTGGTGACCGGGTCCTGAAGGAGGTGGAGACTCTGAATCACAGTGGGAAGTTTCGTGGCGGACAGCTGGTGAGCCAGAGGAGCATCCCGTCCAAGAACATCCGTGGAGATCAGATAGCTTGGGTGGAGGGTGGAGAACCTGGTTGTGAGGCCATTGGCACGCTCATGGCTCATATCGATGAAGCCGTCATGCACAGTTCAGCAAACGGACAGCTTGGGGAATATGTTATTAATGGCCGTACTAAGGTAAGTTATAGCCCTGTATGCGTATCAGTGTCTGGATACAGAGAAAGCCAGTCCCTTATGTTTACTGTCTACATTTCATGTGCATAGTGATTTTTCCTTTTCTTGTCTTCATGTGCATTATGCAAATTAACCACTTTGGTATGAATCCTGTGAGAAGGCAGCAGTATTTACACTAGGTCACTTGACTGAGACTGATGATCTGATCCTATCATAGAGCATGATGTGTGCATTTACACCTAGGTTCTTAAAGGGAAACACCAACGGTTTTCCACCTACTCTCTATCCACTACATCTGTAGCATGTTTGATTAACATAGACCTATTTTTTTTTACCACATTCCCCTGTCCTGAGAAAACAACAGAAAGCTTGTTTATTCAAAACTCACTGATGATGGAAGCCCAGGGGTAGGTGTTGAATTTTGTCATAACTTGATTACAATATATGATTATATAATGAGGGCATATCAATATATGGCTATATAATGGTGGTGCGGTGGTTAGCACTGTTACCTCACAGCAAGAAGGTCCTGGGTTCGATCCCCGGGTCACCCAGGGTGCCTT
>JAQQZR010000003.1:7655835-7682832 GCA_030068235.1 Notoglanidium macrostoma
AGCGTGTGTGGCTGTTTGTCTGTGTTGGCCCTGTGGTGGACTGGCGACCTGCCCAGGGTGTACCCCGCCTCTTGCCCTGTGTCTGCTGGGATTGGTTCCAGCTTCCCCCGCGACCCAGACGGATAAAGCGCTATAGATAATGGATGGATGAATGGATGGATGGATGGACTATATAATGAAAAAAAGCAAAAAAAAAAACCACCTCTGTATCCGTTACATTGTAACGATAATGGTATCTGAATTTCTACCACTGGAGCAACGCAGTAACGCTGATTACCTTCATTAAGGTTTATGGTATTCAAACTGAGTCACTTGCTTTCTTTAATCTATGTTGACTATGATGGTAAAAAAGTGTTTTTTCTTTGAAAAATAAGTCCCATCTCTGAATGGACAAATTTATTAAAAAAAACACCCAAAGCCTGCCCTTAGACTTTCATTATAAGTGAGCTGTGAGTGAACATTTTTTTTTACTCTTTTCTCAGTAGAGAGTAAAGTGTTGAAATTGTTGTCTGGGGTAATCACGCATGGGCTACATATGCAGGAGGTGGCCATAAGGGTGAAAAATGCTGGAATATTCTTTGAGTGAGGATAAAACTAGACTAATGAAACAATCATAGCATTTCATATTAAAACAAACTGTAATTGGAGTGATCGTGCTGATATCTGCAATGCATATGTTTTGTGTATGAATTTGTATAAAAAGGCATCATTAAATGTGTTGATCTCATAAGATGTAACTTGCATACGTGCTACATCTTGGTGCTTCGATCAAAATCAAGTTCCTCAGAGTCTTAAAGCACGGAGATTATAGTAAGACAGTAAAACGTTCAATGCGCCAGCAGGACTGCTGCAGTGATGGGGGCCCCTTTGCCCGTGTTACAGTACGTGCAAGCCTGATGTTAGCCTTGTGATAATGTATTTTATCATAATGGACCATTCAAAACTAAATGGATCCACTTCATGGTTGTCAAGGTTTACTGTTCGCTTTAAAGCCCTTTCAAATGAAAGCAATGCTTATTTTTAATTTTGTTTGGTAGAGAATATTTCAAATTTGGAAGTAGGTCTTTGTATGATGTCTAATGTGATGTAATGTAACAATCACCATCTGATTTTCACCCTGAAAGTCACACACATAAAATTGCAGCACAAATGCGTAGAGCAGTGGCAGAAAGAACAAAATAATCTAGCAAAGAAATCGCAAGCTGATGAGGCGCCCCTGCTAATAAACCAGCTAGCACCAATACTGTTATACTATTAAAAGCTTAAATGCTGCGAACAAAAATGACACCACATGGTTAGTGCAGCAACTGCTAATGCTATTCTATTTATTGACTGTTAAATATGCATAATAATAGCTAGGAAATGTTCTCTGTAAATATTAGTCGGCTATGTTTTCTAGTAAGTTTATATTAGCAAATAAGGTGTCTGTTGTATATGTCACTTAACACTACAGTGTCTGAAAAGTCAGGAATGTACTTAATTTCTTTGATATTTATTTATTATTTATGTGCTCCATGCATTCTCTCAGCTGCTGCATAATGTTTTTGTGAATTTTCATCAGCATACTCAGATTGACAAATTTGCTGAACATATTCCCATTGGTTCTTGACTACTTGACTGGATAAAGTAGTTTATGCTCTGAAATTAAAACCCCATTATGATTAGAAAAATGAAATGTTTTGTTTTAAAAGGTGTTTGGTACTGTAGCATAATATACCGGAAAATACTTGCTAAAATCTGTTAAAATTTATGAATGCGAGTCTGTACACACTTATCGGGCCTTTCTGTGGCTTTGACCAACTGATTGTTCGCACAGTCGTCCTGATCAATGTCTCTGGCTGGAGTCACTTCTCTACTGGCACAAAAAGTTTCAGCAGTAAGACAGTGTAGTGTCTGCCAAAGTTTCTCACTCTTTCAAAAGTCATTTTTCTAGCAGATTTAAGAGGCCATCAAACGATTGAAGCAGTTTTAAACAGCAGTTTAATGTATCCGGGTTTTTTTTTTTAATTTGTTTGCATAGTAACTTTCTTATTGCTATGTAGTTTGAGCTTTCCTATTTTCCAACTTAAATCCACCTTCTTTCTAGTTAGTACAGCTGTCAGATGGCTTCAGGTTCACTTTGAGACATGTAGGACGTAAGATAATGAAACTGAAAGCCCTGATTGGTGCCATCACAAGTAGTGTAGAAAGACATATGAGATTCAGCTCGAGTAAAGGTACAACTGCATGTGTGTGGTGGTTTTTTATGTTGAATATATGAATATATGAATTTAGTTAGAACGGTGCACAAACTCCATTTAGTATTCACTAAATATTAAAGTCCTGCCACGTTTGTGAACATGCAGTTTGGGGCAGCTTCTGTGTTTGGCTAGATTACCAGGCTCCTGAAGAACTCCAAGTTAAATTGATTCATGCTGTATCTGGAAAGTCTTTTCTGTGGCTCTGTATTTTGGTCTGGATGTAGTTGTGGTGTGCCTCAGAGATGAACTCATGGTGATGATACTGTGTAGAAATGTGATCTGAAAGTCCTCCTGAAGAGGCAGGAATGGATCCAGTTAAAGACGTTCTTGAGGTTAATGGCAGCCACATGAACTTGTAGAGTGGTAGGGAGAAAGCTGAGACCTGAGGTAGTGTGGCAGTGAAGTAATGCCATTAGGGTCACAAAAGTGGGACGTCCTTATTTACTATGAAACAATACAGTAAATTATCAGTGTTTCAGAATGGCACTTCCTGTGCCTTCAGACCCCCGAAGGACCACAAGGTTTGGAAGAGTGATTTTTAGCAAGTTAGAAAGAGAGGCATTGCTGGAGTTGCTCAAATATCAAAACCCAATTTCTGTGAGAGATCCATGCATTAGATGTCTAGGTAGAAGAAGGAGCTGATGAGGTGTGGAGGACAAGGGGCGTGTACATGGCCAAATGAGGAAGCCGAGGTTGCTTTATAGTCTCGTGTATCAGAATTGTCCTGGGGAGGGCTTGGACATGACAGTGATGTAACCTTCAGTGAGGAAGCCTAATGATATGGGGAAAGAGATACAGAGCTAGGAGGAAGTCTGGTGCGCACAGGAAATTATACACCTTAACAGACACAAAGTTTGCGTTACTCAATTGTAAGAACTTAATGTATCGGCGACGATTCCGTTCTCTCAGGTTCGATCTGACTTCCGTGGGTGAAAGCGTCTTGCTCGTTTCGGATCCGGCGATCAAGCAGACAGACACAGCATGTAGGTGTATGCTCAAATCCAAAGTTTATTTGTGACAGGGTGATATGATGTAATCAAGTCTACTCATGTTTTAGCGCTCTGAATGTTTTTCATTATTTATGGAGCAGTATGCGGCTTCACTGGTGTTCCACGGAGCAGCTGTCCTATCAGCTCTCAAGATCAGAGCTTCAGGTTTGTAGACTTTTCTGTCAGTGACTACCTGCAACCCTGTACCAAAACAATGCATTCTTCCTCCCGCTGCAGCCATGGTGTGTGTTGGTATTTGTCGTAGTGTTACATTGCTCTACGTATTTTTGCGTCTTCGAACGAGCGCGTATCAAATCCTGAGTTATAGGAGATACATAGTTTATCTTACAGTTCCTCGAAAGAAATACAACAAAGAGAACGCATGTAGCGCACTATTCACCAAAACATTGTTTAGCATTCATTGTAGTAATCTTATCAATGAGTCTGACTTCATGTTGGCAACACAGTGCAGTTGAAGGTTAATGCACTTTCTGCGTGCCAAATAGCAAACACATTCGCTCAGAGAATAAAGGCGGAGCTATGTAAGATGACGTATTTGACCCAGATGTAGTCTGTGAGTGTTCCACCATGCCCGTCAGCCCACATCGATAGGGAGGACTGGAGCTGCTCCTATGACGCAGGTCTGACTATTTGAGCTAGTCGGGTCATGCCACTGCCACTGTTTGTCTTTCACTGTGATGTCCACTGATGTCCCTTGCATTTATCAAACCTATGACAGGAATACAGTCCATTGCAGAATTATTAGTACCCTTCATACAATTACGCACAATAATTATTTTATTCACACTTAGTTTGAGAAGCTGATTATCTTTGCCTTGACAAAAATGTTGCCAATAGGAGTACTTTTTAAAATAATTACTCCAAAATATACATGCCATAATTACCGATGTGACATCAGTAACTAATTATAACTCTAGACCGTAACTAATTATAACCCTTTCTGCTTGATTTTGAAGTGTGGCGGTGTTGATTTGCCCATTCAGCCACAAGAGCATTACTGACGTCAGGCACTGCACACAGTCTGCGTTCTGTTTCATCCCAAAGTTACGGGGTTGAGGTTAGAGCTCAGTGCAGGCCACTCAAGTTCTTTGACTTCAGCCTTGGCAAACCATGTCTTCATGGACCTCACTTTGTGCACAGGGGCATTGTCACGTTGGAAGAGGTTTGGGTCCTTGTGAAGGGATATCACATGCTACAGCACAAAGAAGTTCTAAACAAATTGTGTGCTTCAACCAGTTTAGGGAAGGTCCACATATGGCTGTGATGGTCAGGTGGTCACATTCTTTTGGCCATGAAAAGATCGCCAAGGATCTTTCGTATTTCCTTCCAAGCTGTAATTTTCTTCATAAAATCTCTGTACACATTTAATGAAAGTTTGCATATGACAATAAGGTGAAACCACAATTAGAAGTTTTTCTTACATTTTTGTGTATCAAACAGTACCAATTGTAGTCAAGTGGTGCATGGGGATTGATGTCGGACCATATGCTTGGGAAAGGAATAATTCAATCCAGTCCTTTGGATTTGTCGCAATATTTGCTGCTACCCGGTCCTACATAATGCGTGTAGAATTGAGGAAATCTTAGTTCAAATATTTCTTGTCACACTGTCACTGTGATGCTTGCTGCTGTCTCTGAAGTTGTGGCTCTGTGTCGTGTATGTACATCGAAAATGAATCATCGTCTATGTAAAAACCAATCAGTAGTCATTCTGCATCGCTTCACTTCACATGTGGCCCTGTATCATAATCACAATGTCTCCTATCAGTTCCAAATTATGCATCAGTTTTCTAAACTGAAACCCAGGCTGTTTTCAGCTTTGCAGCATGTGACAGGTTATTAGCATTGTATTAGAGCAGGGAAATCAACTGCTGGATCATGTGTAAAAATCTGATTATGACTATTGCTGTATCAACCTGAGTCATTCAGGATGGGAATCATAATGCAACGAGCAATGGATTATTCTTCCATTCGTAATGATACATGCGTCACAAATAAAGCAGTAGACATAAGAACTTGCAAGTCTTTGCATGTGCAAAAGCTGTTTTCGATTATTCGGAAAAAAGTGAACTGTTAATGTGATTACATCATAATACCATGACTATAATACATCTGTACCCTGGTTCAGAAGGAGTTAAGCTAGGAGAAATGCGCACACACTATCGTCACTTGGCATTAGACAGAAAAAGGGCACTAGACAAACAATGGTTAATTGTGGCGCACGAGAGTTAAAAACATTTCTAGCTCGGTGAATTAATTTCTGAGACTTCATTTAAATTTTCACGTGGGTTAAATGAGTTTGATACAAAACTCTGCAAGTCAAAACATAAAAGAAATGAAATAAGGTTTATAAAATAAGTCAGTTCTGAGGGGTTCAAGAAAACACTTTAAAGGATCACTGGCTTCAAAAAAAATTAAGAACCCTTGGCCTGGAGTCTCTACTGCCTGGCTCTGATTGTAAGAGAAAGGAAAAGGAGAACGAGCATGTTACAAAACAAGAAAATCTTAGGCGTTTTGTCTTAATCCCTAATATCATTGCATCAGAATTGCTGGTCCTTGCAAGTGGTTGCCTTCGCGCTCAGGATATTCTCTCTCTCTTTCTCTTTTAACTGCTACATCCCCCTCCCTCTCCAGTTTTGCTCGCTCTGGTGCCTTATCAAGCCCTTTCGTGCTAGTTGGCGAAAATATTTCGCCTGTGTTTCCCTGGCAACAAGACATGCAGAACGTGAGGTTGAGATGAGGGTAGCCATACCCTGAATAATGCCCAAGCCACGTCCCACCTTCTTCCTACACCAAACCTTCAGCACAAAGACACTATTAAATGACTTTTTTCCCAAGCCTGTGCAACTGTAAAACATAGCAGAGCAATGGGATGGGTGGATGCTGAGGAGAGGGCGAGGGAGAGGGAGAGAGAAGGAGACAGAGGGAGTTTGTGTTTAAGAAACACCGCCTGAATGGTTTTCTCATCCTCCCCTCACTGGGTGCTGCAGACTGGCAATTACATCACATATCACGCTGCCAGCGACTCACAAACCAGCACGCACACGCATATACACACCATTGAAACAACTAGAACAGGGATGACGTCATTAGACGCCATTAACACCAGAGCAGTAGTATTCAGTTAAAAGTCGTTAAAACATCACCACACTATTAGTTTTGAATTTATGTAAGTTCTAAGTTTGCAGTGACTTTTGGAGTGAAACTCAGGTTTCAGCATTAAGTAGGAGGCGATGACTAAGTACTCTGAAATGAGAGTGAGTCAATCCTGTGGTGTTTGGATAGAAAAAGCAGGGCGGCTGAGCGATTTTATAGCGGTTTGGGCGCACTGAGTCACCGGGATTCCTCTTCTGACTGCCACAACCACACCAAGGTCTCATCCGGGAGCTCATAACCAACTGACTAAGATGCCTTGTTGTGTAATAATATTGTTTGAACCCAGAACCTTCTTGCTTTGAGGCAACAATGCTAACCACTGCTCCACCATGCCAGCCATGAGAAAATCCAGTGTTCAATAAATGATTTCATTTATTATTAATAATATTGGCTATAAACAGTTCTTTTGCCAGGTGGTGTAGTGTATTAACAGTAAGCTTTGGCAACAGACACCGATTAGGCTATCCTCCGGACACAATGGCTGCTTAAGTGTAACAGAGTTATTGGTGCATTAATAATGATTCAGATATGGTCATGCGGTCACAGATATGCATATATACAGCTTCAAACGTGGCTCAGCCAATCAGATTTTAGAACCCACGCTGTCTTATTCTGTAATAAAGAAAATGAAGGATTGTATTACTTACTGATGAAATGCTAGTCATCCATTCAAATGTCTTGTTTATGCTTCATGTAGTACTTTACATTAAGGTTCCCTTAAGTAACATTATTTTCTGTGTTGATTAACATTTGATTAACAACTGTCAAACTTCAGCATTAATACACCATGACTTACTGAATGCTGGTCTCCAGGTTCAAATAGTAAAACTTAAAAAAAAAATTTTTTTTTTTTTTATTAAAGCCCTTTCAGGCTTAGTTCTGAATCTTGCCAGTTAACAAACATGAACATGCTCATTTTCATCGCACATTGTGCTTTTTTTTTTTTTCAGTGATATGACGGTTATTTAATGTAGGTGTTTATTATTGAATAAACCAAATAATTAATTTGACTAATTCAAGTGTTAATGTTCTTTATGTTGTGTTAATGCTTAGTTATAGTTTGGATATATATGCCTTGAATAAAGTCAGTTAAGGAAATGAATGTAAAGCATTACCTTGCTAATTGAATACTTATGACACGTTTGACATCTGCGGTCTGGTCTCATTTCATCTAAAAACAAACAAACAAACAAACAAATAAAAGAGGAATCTTATATAAAAATATACCATAGTAGAAACAAATGGACCCAAAACAGGCAGCGTGACATTTAAAACGTATTTTGTTTCAAATGTACGGTACCTTTTTTTTTTTTTTTTTTTTTTTAAAGATTCCTATATTATTTGTTAAGATGAAATGAGTTAAGATATGACTCAGATGCCAAACGTGTCATAAGTATTAAAATAAAAATGCTAGGAACAAAAGGGCCCAAAAGATGAAGCATGACATTTTAGTAGATGATAAAAATGGCGACTCACTCAGAGCACCAATCATATGAGATGATTAGTAGCCTTTAACCAGCCCTGTGACTCGTCAGTGATTCCCACTTTACTGTTTTACCGTTGACCGTTCAAAGTGTTCGGAGAGTACAGAGCCGTTAGAGCCGCCCGGAGCTGTGTTTGTATGGTCTTATCTTATTCCAGCGTCCTTCTTACTTGTTGTTCTTTTCTTATCATAGCACTAAACGTGTGCAGTCAGGGTTACTCTCGTTTTACAAGATCAGCCTGTCCTAAATGGGATCAAAGCGTTTTTACATTCTGATTATTCATACGTTCAGTTACATGCCTGTGCTGGTGATTTTGTTTCAAGTACAAAAAGCATGAATATCTGCAAGTTTCCGAGCTACTTTTTAGTTCATGCTTAAATTAATACACACCTATAAACTGTGCTTCCCAGATGGTTTGTCTTTACAAGCTTGCATAACGACGTAAACCAATCTGACTCGTCACTGAGGGAATCTCCAGGCAACTCACAATGATTTAGTGCAGTATGACTTTTTGCTGGTTTTAAAGCAAACTTTTAGCTGTCTCACTGTATGAACGCTATTTGAATAATAAGATTTTTTCACTTATTAAATACAAATATCCAAACGACTTACGTTTGCACAGTGTAGGTCTGTTGAACCTGCTTTCCAAACCTTTTGGCTAGGAGATGGAATTCTGAAAGATGCTCATCGGTATATGGCGTACTTTATATTATTTTGCGTCGTTGTCGTACTGCTTGAAAATGCAAAGCCATGAAGATACTACATCTTTTATGCAATTGAATTTTTAAATCACAAATGCGCGAGTCTGATCATGACTGCTTGAATATCATCTAGGAGATGTCCAAGAATGGATTATTTTTGCCGTCCGTCATGTCACATGCATTATGAGCTCTATGTCAGATGTCTCACTCTTTCTGTAATTTTTTATTCTCTAATCCGGTACTCGTAATCCTGTACACCAGACAGAGGTCAAAATGCAGGCGGACGGCAAGCACAACGAGAGCACATCTATAATCTGAATCCAGACGAGCAGTCCGAATGCAAACACTAGAGAGACATGAACACAAGACGGAACAAAGAACACCAGCTCAGAACTGTGAGCTCCCTGATCAACACAGAGGGTTCAAAAAGATGAACAGCGACGAGAATAACAAGCAACAGGTGAAACTAATTACCAATCCTGGCAAACGGAGAACAAGAACGGGACGGAATGACGAGGAAAGAAGGGAACACCAACTGCAAACATCATGAAGGGTTAACGGAGATGGAATCAGGGCAGTGTTCTTCTGTCAGGGTTCTCTTGCTTGTGTTTTAAACTCCTATATACTACATTATTGCTCTGTGATTCTGCGTCGTCGTACGTTTATGAAGCCATAGTATAACATCTCCAAATAGTTTAACTGTGACCTAGTACAAGGGTTTCAACACTCCAGCATTCTGCTTCTTTTACAGTGGATTTATTAATTTGTTTTGTAGTGCTCGTGGCTAGGGTTGGACGATATTTAAAAATTATTATTCGAAAAAACACAGTCGTAGATATTCTGTTGCTCTGAACTTGTTTACAACCGGTTAGTCTTGCACCGCTCCCTTCCTCATCCTTTTTCAACCAAATTTGCAATGCTGCGTCTGAACATAAAACGCTATTTATAAGCTTCGTTTATCGTCTAAACACAGAAGCTGAAATCTGATCACATTTGCAGTTCGTTCATGAGGTATTCATTTAAGCTGTCTGTCGCCTTTAACATGTTTGGAGCCTATGCTGGTCACTCGATTCATTAGACGTTGCTGTAACTTTTCTGATTTGCTGAATATGTAAGTGTGGATAAAATATGAATATTTGGGTAATGTAAGCTGATTTCACAAGCTGTTTAAAATCATGCGCCGTTCTTTACTGAATCTGTTTTTCTTGCAAAAATGAGCGATATCCTTGTATGTCCAGGATTAGCACAAGCTACGTATTGGTCATCTCCAATATCTGATTACATCATCCACACCTTTAGTCCAGTCCAAGAAAATTGTGTGTTAGCCATTTTTTTGACCATAAATTGTGTATGGCGAAGTTGGAGAAGGTCAAATGCTGGACTTGGCTTGGTTGGAAGTGGAAAGTGCAAGCAGACACTGGTTTGTAGTATGTTGCTGCAGTTCTTGTGGTTGTGGAGCCATGCGTAAGGAAAGGCTTGAGTGCTTCGTGTGTCACCTGAGGGAACGTCCGACAACAGAGCAGCATGGTCCTAATTTAAATTTTGACGTCCTGTCTTTAAATCATCCTACCAGGCGTGTGAAATATGGTTCTTCACTATTCTTTTGCTAACAGGATATGTCCTAGGAATAGCAACGTAACTTCCTGTGCTTCATGAGTATTCGTTTGAAGCAGTCTATACCATGTAGGCTATGTAGGCAGGAAGCATTGCTTCTCTGACAAGGTCTTTTAAACATTGTTTTCCTTTTTAAACTTGGAGAATACTTAGTTTGGGCGGAGGGGTGACAGGAAAGAGCGAGCACCTCCTGTAGTGTCTTTTCTCAAAGGATACGAGAAAAAACATCTCCAGATATTTATGAGACTGATGATATCTCTCACTTTGTCATGAATCGGAGTGGCTGCAATGAAAAGTGGCACGTAAAAAAAAAAGTATTCGTACTTCTGTCATACACTGTGATAATGTAACATCCCTTCTAGCAATCGAGCGCTAAGAAGTAAATTATAGTACTTAGTAATTAATCATAATTAATACTGTTAGCTGGGCTGACAATTAGAGAAGAATTTCGCTAAAGTGGTTTTAAAAATTCAAACTGAAACAGCACACAAGCAAGCTGCCTAGGCTAGAAAGCCTGTGTGCTAGTGTAAGACGTAACAGGACGTTTCCTTGGATGTTTGGGGTCTTTTTTATATTTTATTCCTGTTGGAGTTTCTCCTTTTAAGCAGATATTACAAAGTAAAAAAAGAAAACACGGGCCGCTCTATTTTCAACGGAACAGCTTGGCAACGTTAAAATAGTAGACGAGCTTATCTTGGTAATGCATCTTCCTTTCACTTCTGCTCGTTTAGAGTAAAAATGAAAGGCTGAAAGCGTGTTAAATGAAATGCAGTCCTGGCAGAAAAAGGGGTCTTTTATGAAGTGCTTAAACTGACAAAGAAAATAGTACACCTGCAGCAAGAGAAACATGGCTTAAGGCAGTGTTCGCTCCGAGCTCAGGCGCACGTGCAGGGAGGCAGGTGCGATACAATCTGTTCGTTGTCTTGACATGGAGATGGCGTTAATCGGGAAGAGCAGGGCCTTTTTCTTAAAGACTCAATCGTCTAAAGCTGCCAGTGTTTGCGTTAAGGCTGGGCGATTTCTATGATTAATTCGGTTAGTACGAATTAATGCTTCAATGCGATTTTCAGGATGTTCTAATCAAGACTGTACATGATTAGATATATTCGTATTTAAAAGTTTTTTTTAAAAGCCGAGCTCATAGCAAAGGAAGGTGGAAATATCACTCCAGGAATATGGAGTTATTGCAGGTTTGAAAAGTCGTCCGAACAGGTTTATATCAAATATAATGCTGCGTTCGACGTCCCTACTGCGTGGTAATTTGCTGGACAGAATCAGGTCCTGTTCATCCGATGATATTGGAAAACGTGGACGCCCGCATGTTTAGTTTTTTTTATTTATTTTTTATCATTGTTGTTGTTTAGTATTGTGCTGCATTTTTCCAAAGTCCATTCGAATAAACTTTATTTATTTTTTTTGATTGCGTCATTTAAGAACAACAACACCAAAAAAAAACCAAATTGATAGTTTTCTCATAAATTTGAAAAAAGTAGTTTTTTTCTTTTGCAATATCACCAAGCCCTACTTTGCATTTATCATTCTATAGGAATGGAAAAAAACTGAGTAAGTGGCAATTGGCGTACGTACAGCTGTGTGTGTGTGAGTTTGGGATTAGATGGTAGGGTGACCCATTGCATCAGTCTGTTTATTAATCTCCTTTGCTAACATTAGTCATATTTAAACCTAATATAGCTCTCTAGATAGTTTAACAGCTACACTACGACAGCCCTATGCGTCTAGTTTCGGGATCTATAGGGAAATCATTCTCTAGACACTCAAGGAAACTGTATAATATAACACACTGTTTTCTCAAAGCTTGTAACCTTTCTTACACACTTAATTTATGGATCTTCCAATATAGACTGTTTTGTTTGTTCCTTTTAGAGCTGTCAGGATGAATTTTATTCACTGAATCCTATTTGAACTTCTCTTAATATACAGTATGTGTGTATTTGAAAGCTAAAAGTCTTAATGTTTAAGATCCAAGCTCATAACTCCAGTTGCGTAATGTAAATCAATCTAAATGTATGGTTTTTTAATATTATGTATCAATTGTCTCTTTACTATCTAGAACGATCAACATATGTGGCAAAGTTATTATTAATCATTTTCAACAGGCATTTCCTTTAGTTGATTCTGTTTTCTGCTACATGAAAACAAACAAAGGTTCAGGCTGTTTACTGGATCATTAATAGTCAAATGTATTCAAAGTTTGCGTGCATGTTTTCAAAGAACTTTGACAATAAAATCCTACATTGTTCTTCCTCATAAATGTTTAAAATGTACGAGGCTAATTTTATAGGCTTCGAGTACTAAATTGACATCCAAATAAAATCTTTGAAGGCAATACAGGTTTATGATCATTATTTTTTTATTACCAAATATGACATTTTGTGCATTTAATGTAGTACCCTTTGAGAGAAGTAGTACTACAGTAGTAATGCATCTAAAATTGTCAATTTTTCCCCCAGCTTTCTATTAACATGCTCACGTTATGTGTAGTTACTGCATTTACAGAACCGTGCCACATCCTTTTATATATACACATGTACATGTATTTATGTGTACAATAGATAAATTACAAAGACTATAATGCAGGGTTAGATTATAACAAGGCTCAGTTGGTGTTTTCTTTTTTTTTTTTCACCCACAGTTATTCTGCTACTGTTACTCAGAATGACCTTTCTGCTTTCCTCCTCAGGCTATGGTGGCGTGTTACCCTGGCAACGGCACGAAATACGTGCGTCACGTGGATAATCCTAACGGAGATGGACGCTGCATTACCTGCATCTACTATCTGAATAAGAACTGGGATGTGAAGGTGCAGTATGATGTCACGCTACCTTTCTTTTATCTGCTGATCTCAAACCTGCTTGTTTTACTGAGGAAAAAACCAAAACATCAGGGAATATTTTATACATAGCCGACAAATAAACCAGCATTCGTTATAAAGACGATTATAATCCTGTGGTGATTTTTCATGGCTTATCAGCATGTGTGATCTGTTTGTGTGTATTTGTCTGTTTGGCCTGCGTCTGTGTGTTCAGGTTCATGGTGGATTACTCCAGATCTACCCCGAGGGCCGAAATGTTGTCGCTAACATCGAACCGTTCTTCGACCGTCTGCTCATATTCTGGTCAGACAGGCGAAACCCTCACGAAGTGAAGCCGTCCTACTCTACTCGGTGAGTTCGCGGCTGTGAAAGTACAGTGAATTTGCACTGTAAGGCTGTAACAGAAGGGAACACCATCAGGGTTGCTTGACTTCTCACACACAATCACATGTTCCTTACTTCCTGGTGATCTGTGACTGGCTGCAGTGTTGTTCTGTGCTGACACGCACATGCTTCCTCTTGACACAAGGCCTTCATAACTGCTTACCTAGCCAACTATAGCACGCTAATTCACACACATACTTTCACATTTATTGAGTTTCAGATTGTAATAGGTCCTCCTCAGTTTAAAAGTCTAAATGTTGTCCTGTTAAATTGTTGTTTTTTTACTTGCATGAGCTAGGAGTGTGAATACAGCAGCGTGTGAGTGAGTCAGCGTTGTTATAGGTTTTTTTAAATATATTTTTATTACACGTAAGCCTGTACAGTCCTGGCGATGCAATTTTATTTTAGCTGCTTAACGTTCCGTAACTTTTAGTATCCGTTAACGCAATGACTCTGCAGTGAGAGGGCTGAAGATGAGGTAGGTGTATGGTGTGTATGAAGCAGTGACAGCTGGGGGGTGAGGCAGGGCACAGGAAGTATGCTTTTCCTGAGTGAGCAGCAGAGCTCATACAGTAGAGAGCGAGAAAGAGAGAGTGGAATAAACAACTGAGCCTAGTTCACAGCGTAGCTCTCTGTGTGCAGACTTCGCTACTTTCTGCCTTTGCCTTCACCTCCTGTCTGCCTTTATCACATCAGACTGTTTACTGCACAAGCGGACTAGTTCACATCCCGTGCGGAAAGTGTATACAAAGGCAGCGTAGCAAACGCGTTATTGCAATGTGTGAGAAGAAAGTTTGTACTACATTTTAAATTTATTCTGAAGTGTTGGTGGTATTATCAAGTGGCGTGTGGTGTTTTTGCACGCACGTTCACTCACTGGAAAGCAGGCATATTTAATTTCGGGACTCACCTCATCTGTTTGTTCGTGCCACAGATACGCCATCACAGTTTGGTACTTCGACGCGAAAGAGCGAGCCAATGCCAAGGAAAAGTACAGACTAGGTGAGTTCCAGAAAATTCTTTGATTGAATATAAAACTAAGACCCTGTGTGTACAGAGCATTTTATTTCACCATGGAAATGTGGTTAGTACACCACCGTGCCTCTCTTTGTAGCGGTTTCTAAATGATACTGCTAGCACTCAAGTCAGTGGAAACACCTTGTTGATCAGAGAGGTCAGAGCAGCATGTCCAGTCTGGTTTGAGCTGACAGGAAGGCTACAGTTACTCAAATAACCACCCTGTACAACCGTGGTGAGCTCAAAAGCATCACAGAATGCCCAGCATCTCAAACCTTAAGGCGGCTGAGCTAAAGCGGCACATCGGGTTTCACTCTTGTCAGCCAAGAACAGGAATTTGAGACGACGATGGGCACGGGCTCAGCGAATCCGGACATTTGAACATTGGAAACAAACATCACCTGCTCTTTAAAAACCAATATTAGTTCTAAAATCTATTTTTCTTGCTGCATAGTAGGTACTTTTCTGCAAAAACTGAACATTGCTGATTAATCAGACTTCACAAACAACTACATCTACTTGAAAAGTTAAAGATAAACCTGTGTTGGTCTAATAAAGTTCATTTCATGTAAGAAATACAGCAACGTAAAAACAATAATTAAATCAGACTTACTCCATGTTGGCTGTATTAATGCAGCTTTGCCATGTGTTCGAATGTCCTATCTGTTACACAGTCTCCGTGTCATAAAACCTACCTGCTTAGGAATGCTTTCAACACCTGTGTTTTGTGTTTGCTGCCATGATTGCTAACATGTTATGAGCTTTGATATGATCTGTTTAACAATTCTTATTAAAAATAAATAGTATTGCTTATTATTTGTTATTATTATTATTATTATTAGTAGTAGTATTTTACACGTTTTAGCCCGTAGCTGCAGTATGGTAGAATTTCAAAGCAAAAACTCATCCAGGAAGTGTGTAGATCCTATTCAGAAGAGCTCAGGAACTCTTCACTTCCTCTCGAAAGTACTGGATCCTCAGTTGTTTCTTTTCTGCTGTGTTGACCATATTCATGTCTTTCTTTTACAGCTACAGGACAGAAGGGGGTTGAAGTGCCGGTCAGTCGAGCGGATAATAAATAAGTCCTCACCAGCTCAGGCGTCCCAGTGTGTCTACAGTATGTGTAAACCCATGCTGCTATCTGAGCAACTGTTTTCATGGGAAGACACAAGGAGCAGGACAAGCAGTAAAGCCAATGCAGGCGAAAAATAACTCCTACTCCTGGCCTGGCGTGGGACTGACCAATGAGATGCACTTTGGTTAGATTTTATGGCCTTTGGATGGAGAAGGGTTCATGCTGATTACACGCAGAAGATGGCTACTGAATGGAGGAGCAGCGGTCAGATTCAGCTTGGCAACTACTGAAAAGCTCAAACTAGAGAATATTATATGAATAACATTGCCAAAATGTATTACGAAATGATCACTACTGTACTTTTGCCCTTATCTGTAAGTACCGTTTTTTTGCATAGTAATAAATCAGATTACTTTGCTCCTCATATGATTTAGCTCTTGGAGAAGACGGCCATTTCGGTAGTCAAGTCCAGACGCTTTTGTTGTTGGAAGGAGAAGAGAAAGTGATAAGCGACTGGCCGACTCGGTCCTGCCCATATCATAGGGCTGACGTTAACAGCCGTCACGTTGAGCAGTGTTATTGTCCCCCAGTGAACTACACCCTCTCCGACCCCCAAATAACATGGTGAACTTTACACTCCTGACATTTTATAGTGAACAGAGAACCTTATGACTGCTGCTACAGCGCTGGGTCAGCTCCTCAGCCTCGAGGATTAGCCTTCACACTTAGACATGTCTTGTCTAATACATGCTGGTGTATAATCTGCAGAACATATATAAGGCTGTACAGCAGGAGGGTCAAAACAGGGCTCACTGACTGATTTCTACCTGTACGGATGTGTTTTATAGTGAGAATGTTAGCTGTGTTTTCATGGCTATGCCTGTAACATTTTTCTAAACTAAACGGCCTTTTCTTGTTAGAAAGCACAGACAGAATGAAGTGTGCTAGCATGTCTTTAAAAGGCTCTTTGTTTTAACGACAAAGCACTTGACTGGGTCACCTTTAAATATAGGGAGCTGACAATCTCTTATTAAACAAATCGAGAAACAACTAATTCAGAGTACATCTTAATTTAGGGTAATCTGTCTGTTCTCAAAATCAGTGGAATTACAGGCGTATTGAAACAGTACAATGATGATAATAAAGACCTTTATATAAGGGTCTATCTACCTGGAGATTTTTCCTACAGAGCCTCTGGAGCACCAGGTGAGGAGTAACGACAGTACAAAGTGCAACAGGTCACATGATATAGTCTTGGTGACTTGATTTTTGCGTCATAAGTGAAAAAAAAAACAGGGTCAGATGATCAAACAGGGTTAGTCTTTCACCGGTAGTGCTTGTGCATTACACCGTTATCACTACAAAACCAATCGCATTCCTGTTGTGTACATTTTGGATGTTTCAAGATGAAGAAAATGAGAATGTCCTTAATCAACAACAACAAAAACCTGGTTAAAATTAAGTCTGGTATTATCCAGAAGAATAAAGTGAATTCTTCTTAAACCCTAATTGGATAATACTCACAACTAGACTCGTTATGATGGATTGGGAGAGGGAGTGGTCTTTTCTGTGTTCATCAGATGATAGCAGAGGGTAAGAGAAGTCATACCCAAGCACTTTACTGTAGATAATGTCATATAACAATATGACTGCTGTTGAAAATGATCAGTAAAATGCAATATACACTTTTAAAACAATGTACAACAAAAGAAGTATTTGCTTAATTTTTCTCAGTTTGCAGTATTTAATTAAAACATGTCTGATTTTGTACATTTCAACTTCTGTGCCTTATATTGTATGATGCTGTTTAAATTTGTCACAGTGCTCAAACAGGTTTTATTTCATTGAAATCATGAATGCGTGTGTAAATAAGGAAGTGGAGTTCACACATCTGTTTCTTGTGTAAGTGCATGTTCGTTTGCAAGAATTCGGAAAGAGAACGCATTTCTATTGTTGACTATTTTTTTCTTATCTCAAAGATGAAAAGAAAAATCTTTAAACCTTACTGACGATAAACTTTTATTTATCTATAGAGAACTCAGTTCTCCTGAATGTTCTTTTAAATCCCTTGATGAGAAATGGTGTTTTAACTCGATCGTTTATTTGTTAAAAGACAAATGAGTTTAACTCCACACAAACAGATTGCTGGGAGTTTTCTGGTGTGTTTTTTTTTATTTCCTGTTTCAGACTTTGTGCAAAATAAGTTCATATTCAGACATAAGAAATGGAATTATTAATGTTCGAAGAAGTGTAATGTACTAGCAAAATCTCAAAATAAGCCTATTTGAACCAAAAGATGGACTACAGCTACATCATTCATATTCCATTTTAATCTGTAAAGGCTTGGGTTAAGTAAGCCAGTAACAGTAATGAAATCTGTTTGGCTGTTTGGAACATAGTGTTGTTTACCTTGTTTTTTTTTTTTCAGACGATAGACATAGAGGAGAAGAGATAAACGTGAAATAAGCCTTAGAGGGATTTACCAGCTAGTGTTTTCATCAGGGAGACCATCCACTGATTGTTTTTCAGGAGCATTTTATTTTATCCGAATGTGGGGGAAAAAAATTGATCTATTCCAATTAATTAAAAAGAAACGATGTCAAATCCTGTCTAGGAAAAGGAAACGGGGTTAAGAAAATCTCAAATAAAAGTAATTGGACTCAACAATTACAACAATACTGTATTTCTTTTATCAGTGCTAGTGTATAGAAAGGTTTTACACAGTTGTTATGGCTACAGGACAGGTTATAGCTATCTGAACAATGACACTGTCGTGTGGCTCTGTACTCCAGCAGTTTGGTTAGAATTTGGATTAGCATAAAGCATAAATTCATAAATATGCAAAGCACAGATAGTAAACTACTAAGAGCTTTGCTTGATGGAAATGAGAGGAAAGAATCCTCGAAGCTGTCATACTCAGACCGACGGAGGTTTTGTGACTCTTATGATATGGGGAGAGATAGTTCTAGATGAGTGAAACATTGCTCGTCTTAGCCGTAGCGTGCAGCAGGAGGTTCGGCTTCTGGAATGTGTCAACAAACAGGAAGTGTTTTTCCTCATCCGGTCTGTGCACTGACAGTGAGTGGAAATTTCCTGGTCCTTCATCATGCTGACTCTGTGTATGTTTGTGTGTTGACCTTGCCTGTTCACTCGAGGTACTTTCCCAGATTTGAACTGGGATGTTATTCAACGCCGCCCTCAAACATGTACGAGAAGGAGCAGGTGAACTGGGTAAAAACTGCACTCTCAGCAAATCGCCAGTGGCTTCAGTGACTGTGTAATATTCATAACATTCAAAATCACAATAATAGATGATATTGAATTAGTATAATGGCAATGGTTTTTTTCTCCCCCAATACACCAGCTATGTGTTGGTTAAGTAACATTAAGGGCCATGTGCAGACCCTGAGAACCTGGCAAGTCAAAGATTCTAAGAGAGGGAAAGAAAGAGAAAGCAGCTAATGACATGTTAACAAATGCAGTCACATACTGTTCTTAAGACGAGAATAAACTCATGTGGCCACTTGCAACACACACTGACTCACACACGAATGTCCTTCAACTTCCACCACTTACCTCCACACCGTCCCTACCGCTCCTTTATCCACATTAATAAAAGATCATAAGCTGAAATTACACACATGTACTGTTGTAAACATGATCAGTCTTCTTTCAGCCTTGATCACTCGGTCAGAAGAGCATCTGCTTTAGTAGGGTTGCTCAGTGGTTAGGACTTACAGGATTGAGGGGTCCAGCCCAAGTACTGATCCTGCGTCCTGACCCCATCTTCCTAACAGCACTTGCTTCTTTTAAGTTACAAAAAAAAACTTCAAGTGATTTCACTCTCGCAGACAAATTTCCAATGTTGGAATAACATCATGACAGGTTAGCTAGAGTCAGGGCACACTCCCATCATCTCGAATGTTTGGTGTAAGGTGGACAGGATAGCTGTCTTAAGTTGGTCTTTTCCTTGTCTTGACTTTCCAATAAAATCAGCTGTGTTTAATATTATCCTTAGTCCCGGCTCATGCAAATAGTGACCCTCTGCGATCCCTAGTCTTTGCAAAATCATAATTGCTTGAAAAGTCATTGGTGTGAGGCCGGCATAGCCCTATAACTAACGACACATTGTCTTTAGATGTAAAGAAAGTGTCAGACTTTAGTCTTAAGTCTTTTCCTATTCTTTTCTCGGTCTTCTAGAGTATGTTTAGCATAAAAGGTTGAGCAAAACTGTCTGTGATTAATAGAAACTCTGGACTTTAGAGAACAAGCAACAACGATTAAATACGAAAACACAATCAGGGCCATAATAACAAGTTTCAAAAGCCTGAAACGCATTTTTTACCAAGGTTGCATAAGCATCCTGACCCACCGAAAGAAGAGCCCAAAGATTATACATTGTGTGCTCTGTGATTGGTCGACACTGTGGCGTGACAATGTGGAGTAAGACTTGGGAGTTACACAGCTCTACACATCAAAGATGTGTATTCTTTTCCTTCACACACACATATACACTTGCTGTTTTCCCATGACTCCCTAACTTCCTCCCTGCGCTCCTCACGCTAAAGGACCATCAGGTAGGACAGGAGTGGCGGCCAAAGAGCGCCAAGAAGCAGAGACAAAGGGCTCCAGCACAGAGGCAGGCAGGAAGAAGCTGCACACTTACCTAAAAAAAACAAAAAAACAAACACACACAGGTTTGCGCTCCCTCTCTCTCTCTCTCTCTCTCTCTCTCTCTCTCACACACACACACACACACACACACACGGCTACACAAGACCCATGCTTTTTAAGCATGCACAGATATAATCTCACAAACAGATATAAAGGTTAACGGTGACACAATCATTCCCTATGCTCTTTCTCTTTTTGTCAGTAACCAACACGAATGCTCCAAAATAGCCACAGTCTTATCCATGTGTGTGTGTTTTCTTATTCAGGGTCAAATGTAGCATGCAGATACAAATGTGACCTGGGGATAACCTGATCAGTCAATACCTAAACACTGGGGATGACCTGATCAGTCAATACCTAAACAATGATAAAGCATCACTCTGATGATTTGTGTTTGACCTACATGCTAAAAAACAAAAGGTCGATTCAAGGCAAGACACCAGAGGAAAACAGCATAGGTTTTATGTTAATGGCTGCAATTCTTACAATTATTTTGTTTAAAAAAATTTTTTCCATATAATTAAATCCACATAAGTTTGCACACTTAATAAAACAAACAAAAAAAAAATCTAATCTTTTGATGTTGAAATAAATTCAGATATTTATTTCACTGTTAAGACACTCTCAGTAGAAATAGCTGTACGTCTGAATCTCATGTAAATCCAATAAACATATTAGTAATCAACAAATTCCTGTGCAATATCATTCTAAATAGGAATGGGAGTGAACACATGACATTTCATGAATGCTGGTCATCTTAAAACAAATATTTTGGGTTTTAAAAAAAAAACATTGTTAGACAAACTGTTTTAAAATTACAATATGGGTTAATACTTGATCCCCGGGTCACCCAGGGTGCCTTTCTGTGTGGAGTTTGCATGTTCTCCTCGTGCATGCGTGGGTTTCCTCCCCTTGTTTTCACAAGCTTTTTATATCTACAGTACATAGGTGTCGGTGCGGGTCCTCCGTCATAAAGTCTCTATATTAAGTGCCTTCTGTGTTTCGTGTTTTTACAAGTGGTAGCGTGAATCCTGAAGGAAACACCGGAAGGATGACAAAGAAGAAGAAATGAAGACAAGGAAGAAATAAGAAGAATCAGTGTTTGCTGGTTCTGGCTAACAAAAAAAGTTTGAGAACCCAAAATCTGACCAATGGAGAATCATACTTATTATTTAGAACAGAAAAAGCAAGGGACTGTGAATGTAAGTACTTGGAAGTGCACTACAGGTGCCTGATGGCCACTGTATGCTCTAATACACGCTTGGAAAGGGGGTGTGAGGGAGGGGCATTCATTTGGGTGAATCCTACATAGTGGACCTTTAAGAGACGTTTTTTCTACTAGTAGTGCTCTGTGGATTGAGGGTGTTGTACAATTTTTTGGTCTCAAGCTTTCAGAATTTAAAATGGTGGCACCAAAGGAATGCAGACAAGAATCCCATGATACAAAAGGTTTTTCAAAGAAAGATATGGTCATTGGCTTTTACAAACAACAACAACAACAGCAACAACAAGGAAAAAGTTCTTTACAATAAATTTGTTTGAAGAAATGCTGAGTAAACATTTTGTAAATTTACTGACAGGCTTTGTTTATTCATATTGTTAGGTTTAATTTGAGATTTTATTAGCAGATAAAATGCTGAACAATGTGAGGGGGAAGGAAGACCCACCTAATAGTGACTGTTAATAATGTATTGTGGCATTAAATCAAAGACTGAGGAAATGGCTCCTTTGCTTATAATTCAATATATGACTTTCAGCATGACTTACATAGTCTCTTTGGAATGGATTTTGCCTATCCCTTGGAAAAAAGTAAGGATTTATACTTTAAATAACATTTGGCTAATGAACTGAAAAATCATCCAGATTAATCATACAGATTAATTAAAAAATTGGATCCATGTAAAAGTTCTAGATTTCAAGATTAGAAGCAAAAAGACATCCATTTTGTGATGTTCCACCGAGAGATTTTTTTGGTCTGATCTTCTTACTTTGATAAAAAAAAAAAAAAAAACCTTGTCTTGAATTATCTAGACAACATGTATTAGGTGTATATGTATTAAACATGTATTAATTGAATTTGTTTAGTTACCAGAAAATAGCAACAGAATCCACCCATTGCAGTAGACTGTGGTTTTATAACTAAACAGCACAAGCATACATTTCTTTACTAGTGCCTATTTTTGTTTAGCTGGTAAACAGCGCCACCTTTTGGACGCATTGTTTAATTAGGACAACATTATGAGTTTTGAAACTTCTGAAAGTTCTGTGGCCGTTAGAATGGCACTATACACTCAGCATCCACTTTAATAGGAACACCTGTACACCTGCTCATTTATGCAGTTCAGTATCAGAACAGGCGAAAAGTGGAGGAAAAAAAAACACAGGTGATTTTTCTTCTCTTATCTTCAACTGTTTAGTTTGGGTGAATTTGTGCCCATGATAGCCTCAGATTTTTGTTCTTGGCTGACTTGTGTGGAACCTGATGCTATCTTCTGCTGTTGTAGCCCACCCACCTCAAGGCTCGGTGGGTTTTCTGGCTGAGATCCTTTTCTGCTATAGTTATAAGTTAGTATATCCTTCCTTGCAGCTTAAACAAGTCTCAACATGGTGTTTCAACCCAAAGAACTGTTGCTCTCTCAATGTTTTTGTTTTCTGCATCATTCTGTGTGAACTATAGAGAATGCTGTGTGGGAAAATCCCAGGAGATCAGCAGTTTCTGAAATACACAAACCAACCCATGTGGTACCAACAACCATACCATGGTTAAAGTTCATAAATTGTCTCAAGTCTGATGTTTGATATGAACCTTTAACTGAGGCTCTTGACCTGCATCTGCATGATTTTTATGCACTGTGATCCTGCCACATGATTGGCTGATTGGATATCTGCATAAATAAGCAGGTGCACAGGTGGTCCTATTAAAGTGGACAGTCAGTGTATGTGCTTTTTAAAAAGGTTGTTTTGAAAGATATAAAACCATTTGAGACTTGTTGTCCATAGGAATGGACATTTAACAGGCAGTCAGACAGCATCATGGCCTTTTATACTGAATTTAATGACTAAATCCAGCACATTAAAATAAGGTATGACAACAAACAAAGAGGAAGACTATGGACTCTTTTTAAACAAAACATTTCAAAATTATATTTAGAACAATTACAAATGAAAATAAAAGCTCCAATATTATAGTCCAGTATCCATATTGTTGTCCATTATATATGTCTTGCTGTGCATTGAAATAGAAAACAAATCTATTTATATGACCAAAACTTTTAATGCAACTAACGATCAGCTATAAAACTAATTCAACTGATTTGCATGATAATGTAAAGCTCAAAACAAATATAGAAAAAAGTCACCATGAATTAATCAACAGAATCCCAGGAAGCTATATCTGATTTGTTTTCAGAAAAATATGCTTGTGATAAATACTTGTCAAATGTCAATCCTAAAAAACAAGTAATGGTATGTAGTTAATGGAGCTGGGGGATAAGTATAAATAAAATGATTATTATCAGTGATATTCAGTTTAGCTGTGCATATTAGGAAGTACTGTATGAAGGCTGATAAAAAAGATGATATACAAAAATACAAGCTGGAAATAATAATAACTCCTGACAATTGGAGTCCAAAATTATTATTTGGTAATTAATTAATTAAAAAAATTTCGACGAAAAAGAAAACCATCCCCCAAATATATGCGTCCGTACAGTATGTACCGTACAGTGTAGTAGTAGATAATCTGTTTGTTTATATGCTACCACATAGGGCCTGTAGATGGCGCTGTTTGTATTTCTGGTGTGTTGCACAGACAGCTCTTGAACGGAGTCGTCGGAAGGCGAAAAGGTCAGAGGTGGCAGGAAGTCATGGCGTCTCTGAGCTGGTGGTCGTGTGTACGGTTGTATCGGAGTGTGTCTCCGTTGTGTAGCGGGGTCATGATGAGGATCAGCGGGCCGCGGTGTGTGTTGAGTCCCGGGCGGCGGATCCACCGAGCACCGAGCCGCTGGCTGACGGAGAAAGGAGGAGCGTGGGGGAAACCACGACCTCTGGAACAGCAACACCTGACCGAGCTAGACAAGGCGGATGCGCTGGTATGATTATTCCGTTTTTAAACGAATAAATTGCCTGAGCAGACATTCAGCTTCATGTTGAATAGCAGTAGTTTGTACTTCCTGCATCTGTAAGATGTAAAACAGGAGTTAAAGTCCCGTATTTGCTCCTGCTTTGACCGGCTAGAGGCGCTTGCGGACTGTCTTTGCACACTAGTGTACTGATTAGGGTGTTAAGTAGTACACTCCTCATAGTGCACACCGCTGCCAGCACTGGAGACGCATACTACTCTGACGTACTATTTAGGAGAGTAGTATGTGCCAAGCTGTTCAACACTCCTGCATATGTTTAATAGTATTTAATTGAGATGGCATGGTTTGGCTTTCTCTTATAATTAAGCAGAATCCGTTGTTTGTTTTTATTTGTTTGTTTAGTGGTGCATTAATGGAGGAAAAAAAAAAAACCCTCCCTCTTCATATGCATGCATAAACCTGGTCGTATTCTGTGGTGCCTTATTACGTCTGCCTATGAGGTCATGTTTTCTCTTTGGTTTGTTTGTCTATTTTGGTTTTTGTTTGTCTGACTTTAAGCAGGATTGTGCGTAACCTACCCAACCAGTTTCCATGAAACGTGGTGACGGGGTGTAGGAAGAGCCCGTTACATTTTGGAGCGGATCTATGAATCTATTTTCAGTGTCGCTAATGTTGAAAGACACTACATTTGGCCTTTATTGGAAGTCTGAGATCAACTATGCGGCGTCCAGAATTAACTTTTTGCTCAACCTGCGAATGGCTGGTAAGCTATTAAGTGCCAAAATATTTGGGTCAATTGAAGAATTGTGAAACGTAGTCATTCAACTTGTATTGTAGTGGTGAAACGTTGTTGTGAAGTAGGCTTATTTCAGCAACACCACAGTGGCAGCTGACCTCATTTATTTTATTCGCCAACGTGGACTTTTTGTCAAGTCGAGGGTGCTAATTTTATACCCGGCATACGTCTTAAAATCCAGTAGATGGCAGTAAAGTTCAATAGTGACAAAACAAAGCCAATGTAAAAATACTCCACTGGACATGTACTGTATGCAGACTCGGAGATAAAGTGTATATAAAGTGGTTGCAGTTGCAGCTTTGTACTTCATAGAAGAGTCGACTATTGTCCTTGGCGAAGAGCTGCCCGTTCTGGTTTATGTATTTGTTTAGACTCTAGTTGCATTTGTATTTATCAACCAGAATCCATGTAACTGAGTAGCAGTATTATGATGCATTCATCTTCAGTAAGTGCTTTATTCATGGTGGGGTCCATGGTGCAGCGGAGCCTGTCTGCTGGGCCTGAGGCGGCGACAAACGCATCACAGGGCACCATGTACACACGCATTCTCCTTTACCATAGCCGATCCAACTACTGGCATGTTTTTGGGAGGAAACCGGAGAATCCGAAGGCAACCTACGTGGACACTGGGAGAACATGAGAATTTCCACACATACAGTAATCCGAGGTTAGCAACCAAACCGATAGCCTTGAGCTCTGAGACGGCAACACTACCTGCTGTGCCACCTTGAAATGGGGTAATACCCCAATGCGAAAAAAGTGTTTTGTTCAGTCAGTGCTGTTGCCTATCATCTTTATTCTACGGAGCGAAATTAGAACGTCGCAACAAAACAGATGTGGTTAATGTTTCAGTCATCACATGAATGAAGGAATAAAAGGATTTAAAAAAAGAAATCAGTGTTCTTGTAGTAAGTCAACCATGCAGCACACAGCCTGTATATTTTGAAGGCATATGTTTTTTCTGGGGAATTTCTTACTGAAATGTATGAAAAGGTACAGTGTATAATTTACTTTTGAACATTTAAACACTTGAAACATGGCTTCCGAAGATATTGTAAAAGTGTAAATACAGGTGAGTAAGTGTGTCATCTGAATTACATGGAAAGCAAAAAGGCGTATAGTAATGAGGAAATAGTTTTTGCCACAATAGCACAACTTTAATAACACACTTCTCTTTAATACCTGGATTGCTCTTGTCTAATGGGTTTTAATTTCTTACCCTTTTCTTTTTCTCTGCTGTGATTTTTGACAGATGCTAAGGAAGTCCCATGAAACAGGTGAGTGAACTTTACTTGAGTAAAGTAACATAAGTGATGGTCAGTCTCGTAACCAATGTTGTATTACTGGTCCAGTTTATAAGAATCAATAAGATGAAGACTCTTGAATTGCTGTTTTTTTATTCTTAGTAGGTACTTGATTACGCACCAATCCTGTCATGTAAAGGTTCCACCCATGTCCTGAGATGCTTCCTGTCAGTTTTAACTCACGTTTCCACTGACAGACTCCGCATCTTAGCTAGAGATTATGGAACCTGTTTTTGGTGCTGTAAATGAAATAATCCTACATGTATTCTATAGCTTGGGGAAAAAGAGATTCTCAGTGTTGGCATGCTACTGGATTGGATCCGGATCTTCTGTTGCAGGTTTCCAGCCTAGAAATGAGCTCCATCTCAAACCACAACATTTACACTTACAGCATGCTAAACCGCAACAACAGCCAAAAAATTGATTAGTGCTCATCTCAAATACATTGAGCAGAACACATCTAATTAAAGTATTTTTTCAACAGTGATGGTTTATTATAATAATCCATCCATTATCTATAGCGCTTTATCCGCCTGGGTCGTGGGGAAGCCGGAGCCAATCCCAGCATCTCGGGGCGAGAGGCGGGGTACACCCTGGGCAGGTCGCCAGTCCACCACAGGGCCGACAC
>JAQQZR010000003.1:7685010-7752186 GCA_030068235.1 Notoglanidium macrostoma
AGAAAGGCACCCTGGGTGACCCAGGGATCGAACCCAGGACCTTCTTGCTGTGAGGCGACAGTGCTAACCACCGCACCGCCTTTAACAACAACAACAACAGAAGAAGATCCATTTTGTATTTAAATCCAGCTGTTTTAGCCTGCAATTTCAAAAAGTATTCCTGTGTAGTAACAAGAGCATTTAACACTTTGTGTTTTATTTCAGGGTTCCTGTCATGGTTCCGAAATGGTTTGCTTGCCACTGGGATTGGAGTTATTGCCTTTGTGCAGAGTGATGTAGGAAGAGAAGCAGGATATGGTACAGACGACTTATTATTCCCCTGTTCATATTATTTCCTTTTCTGTTCTACTACTAACATTTTCTCTCTCGTCGGAATTAAATAAAACAAGAAAATGGAAAGTAAAAAAAAAAAACTACAGTGTATAATTTACGTACTGTATAGGTTATTACATGGCTTCCAAAGGTACTGGTAAAAGTGTGAGTACAGGTGAGCCATAAAACAATAGAACAATTAAAAAAAAAAATGGAGCTTGTTATGTTTTTGAAGAAATGAAAAGCCTGTCTTACTGAGTGTTACAAAGTGCTGACACTGGAGACTCCTTCCACATCTGTTAATGTTAAGTAAAGGTCTCCTTGCAGAAAGCTTCACCATATCAACAGTTATGATGCAATCTGCATGACACATGATGGACATTAATTTGAGAGTCCATTACACATGTAGCTGTAAATAGTTAAAAAAAAAATATCTCACTGTATTGTCATTACAATGCTTACAATTTTGTTGGGTGCTTGCAATAAGTATTTCAAATTCTGTAGTTTTGTATTATGCACCTGTTATCCTTTTTTGAAGCTTTTTTCATCCTGGGTGGAGTGTGCGTGTCATTCGGCGGAGCCTCCTACGTAGCCAGTTTGCTGTCTCTGAGGAGAATCATGCTGCTGTCTCTGCCTTCCGTGCTGCTCCACACAACCGTGGTGTCCAGCGCTGCCCTCTTCTGGCTGTGTGCCGTCTCTCTCTACATCGGCCGCCTCGAAGTAGAAATCATCCACGATGAGGACGAGGAGGAGGAAGGTGGTGACGATGGAGGCGAGTGTGCAGAATGTAAGGCTCGGCGAGACCGACGTCATGCCAGCGAGAAAGGCAAAGAGAAGTAAAGAAGAGACTCCTGCACTCCGGAGCTCTGTGTTAGGATCAGAGTTCTGATCCTGTCTGTTAATATCGAAAGACAAAACATAACTTAACTGGCAATCCAGGCTTTTTTCATGTTGGAGAGAATGGGGAGGTTTGGAGGTTATAGTGTAAACGGGTCTTTGTCCTGGTCTGGGTGTACAAGGATGAAGGTCATGAGTACTATTTTCTTTGCAATATAGGTGAATTATTGTGTGTGTGTGTGTGTGTGTAAACATTATAGTTTTTTTATATCTATGTGAAGCTCTTAAAACTTATAAGGAAATATTCCAATTAAAGGAATATTCCATAATTTCATTGTGGTTCAAGTTTGTAAGGCATTTGCATAGTTTCTGGTTATAAAAAGAAAGCCTTCTGGGATGTCAGTAAGTTTTGGATTAGAGGTAGTCTACCTTAAAGGAGCAGTATGTAATTCTTCGAGCACTCCGTTGTGTACATTGTGTATTGCAGTTGCAGTGAATACACTGACGAGACTTCCCGGGTGCAGAGCTGATGGCGCCTCTGTCAGGAGGCGGGGCTAATATCGGATCTGGAAATAATGTAGACCCCAGCCAGACATGAAGAAACTAACCACATACTTTGCATGCTGATGTTTATAGAAACACTTAAAATTACAGACAGCACCTTTAAAAGAACTGAAGAATCAAAACATTGGCTTGTCTTTCATTACATTTGTTGAAGTTCATTAGTTTTGTTTAGAATTGAGTTTTAAAAGCTGTCATCGCTTCAGCATTATATAAAGTTGAAGGTGTTAGTTGAAGTATAGATTTAATATAAAAGTGCAAAAAAATGTTTCTAAAATCAGCAAAAAGGTGTATTGCAATGACGAAGGATTTACTTTTGGGATTCTTTACTTTTACTTTGTCATTACTTCTTTACTTTAGTATTTACCCTGTTGTACACCGTACATGGAAAAGAGGTTAAATCGAGACCCCCTGAAGGGTTTATCGGCTCGTCCGTCTGCAGAAAGCTTATGTTTTATTATAGAAGACGACAAGAGAGTGTTTCCCTTTCAGAGAGAGAGCTATATAGAACATGCAGCTGTGGAAATCCTTAAGGGACCATTATTTTTTCCAAGAGTGTAGTTACAAAGTGGTTCAAATGGCTGCCTGCTTTAGCATCTTCTAGATGCTCTAAGGTCTTGACTTGGCTTTGAAATAAAGCATCCCTTTCCCTATAAAGCATCCCATAATCCCTTTCAGCGTAAACTTTTTTCCAGTTATATTGCTGCAAAACAGTGACCAATATACCAAAATTGTGTTTTTCGGCTAGTAATATATTTTGACATCTCTAATTTAAGAAAACAATCGAATGACGTTAAAATGTTTTTATTTAGGCTTCTTTCTAACATCGCTTTGCCTTTTTATCAGCAAAGATCACGTCAGGTAAGGAGCCAGTTTAACGCACTGGTGGTGAGTGCAGTTTTAGACCAATTAAAATCTAAACCCTTGCTAGCTAAGTGTGGCGTCCTGACACAGTGAATAACACCATTTGATCAAGTTGTTCTACAGCTATATGCCATAGTGAAATGAACATGCGTCTAATTTAGTCTTGGAGTGTAATCAGATCTTGGCTGTCGAGATGGCCACGATTCTGTTACTGCATAAAAACAGAAGGGTGCTTTCACATTAATAGAATAAAAAGAAATTTAATCTGCAGAACAGGACTGACTGGATTAATCTGTGATTATTTCCCCACTGATGGTAGCATGAACAGAGATCAGTCGAGTGAAGAGATGATGAAGAGGCTTGGGTGTAAAAGCCGTGATTGAGTGATTATTTACTTCGTGTGATGAGACGGTAGCTCGGTTTCCATTGCAGTTTTGCACAAAATAGAAGCAATATTTCAAACATTTAGTCAAAACACCATTGCACATGGTCCGTTTCCGCTGAGTGATGTTAAGTGAGTCGCTCTTCTCGCTGCAGCTCTTACAGAGTGCTCTTTTTTTCAGAAAGGTAGCGTTTGCATTTGCTTTTCATGTCGTGTCACGATTTAATTGCGTAAAGATTGTTGCCATTTAAATTTTGTGTAATATTGCTTTATCGAGTCATTTGAAAAACCACCTCATGCAATATTTGAGTGTTTTTTGTTTTATTTTTGGAAATTTGTGTTTCCGTGACTCGTTTTTTAGTTCACCGTTTCAAATTGTGCATTAAGCAGTTAATGGAAGGACGCATAGGGACCGACGTGGATGATGTGGCTAAACAAAGTGAGTATTCAATTCTTGTTGGAAATTCATAATTCTTTATAGTGTAGAAGCAATGTGTTTCTCTCAGCAAATGAGGTTATTCAGTGGAATTGGAATTGAATCTTTACTTAGGATTTTCTCTCTTTTCAGGAAAAACAAAGTATTTATAATGGGATATCTGAGCTAATACAGTTTGCCGTGCATACATTTACATCTGCGTTTTTATTCAGATTTATTTTGTGTGTTCGCTTTCGTACGTGCGTTTCCTGTTTTGACCTGCCAACTGTACACGTTCTCTTTAATTAATTTCTTAAAATGTCATTAAAACACAACACAGATGGAGAGAAATGAACCAGCTCTGTACTGTTTCGATCCAAAGCGCTGTAGTGTTAACTGAAGTTTTCCTTGTGTTGTTTAAAGGTGAAGTTGACCTCGTATTTGACGCTCGCCAGTACGTTTATATGCATTTTTTTTCAAACTGTTAATTTAATTCCTCCGAGCTGAATTTATTTAATTCAATTAGCTGTATGTTAATGGATGTGACACAGCCTGCTCTGACAAAACACTGTGGTTGGACCTTTTGTCGGTCCTTTATGAGCGTGGGCTTCGAATCAATCTTTATATAATGCATTACCACAATGTTGTACCTCTTTCTTTTATAGTCAATCTAGAGTAGTTATGTGCACACTTTGCGCGTAGCTTTATTACCGTGCTGCTGGAACGATAGTAGGGCTTTGAGACTTTTTATTTATTTATTTTGTTGGCCTGGCAACACTGGCTGCAGAACATGTGTAAATACTCTGTACATACTCAGCTGATTACTCCAGAGAAAATAGGTACTCCATTAAATTACTTAATGTTCTGTAGTGCATGTTGTACAGATCGTATTAAATCACGGGATCATTTTTCAGCTTGGTTGACGGTTGATGGTGTGCGTTCTGCTGCTCTGTAAACATCAGTGATCATTTAAGAATGTCTTCTTTTATCCAAATTCTTAGATTCTTGTAAATTAAAGGGGTTGGCTCACCTTTCCCAGAATCCTTTGTGATCTTTTGATACCATCGATTCCAAAAACAATCCATAGCAATCTGGTGACATCCTAGGCCGTAGATCTTAAATTGCGAAGTGAAATCGAAGATATTTTTGTCCAAATATCTATATTTTAGACTCTCGATCCATTCCATTCCATTGTCATTCGGTTATTCTGTATGCAATGGACCAGAAACAGCCTCGGTCATGTCATGTACGGCCGAGAAGGAAAGAAAACATGAGGCGTTTTTTCTTCAAAGCTTCCCTGTCTGACACAAGAATAAAGAAAAAGATGGGTTTCGAAGTGATCAGCAACACTAATGAATTTGCTAGCACGTAGTGGTCACATGCTTTCCAAACAAAAACAATGCATTGGATTGTGGGACGGCTGAACTGGCCCCTTTAACATTTGGATTTATTCAGTTGTGTGGTTTAGCTGCAGTAAAACCATGCTGATTCAATCAGATTATAAAATGGCTCTAAATAGATATTTAATTTAAGCATTTTAGACATCTTGATATTATTTCCAGATTGCCTAAAACATTAAGACTTTTACCTCAATTCAAAAAGAATATTAAATAGTGCAAGTGGTATAAATTAACCCCCCCCCCTCCTCCCCATCTAGAATTTACAGAGTGATGGAGCTAGGTCCTCTGGGTGAAATTGTTCTCTGATATCTTGACATTTGTGTCACTACAGCAGGATTAACCTCTGTGTCAGACTGCATATTTGACTCTATTTTGTTCTCAGATCCAGATCAGTTATTCTGTTGTTTCTGAAATGGGAACGTGTATTTATTTATTTTGCTTGGCATGTAGAGGAAGTTCATAGACAAAGCACTGAATAGAGCTTCTAGTCAGCTTTCAATTCCTGATTGATTACTGAAGGAAGCTTTCTGTGACTTTTGTGTAACCGTTCATTCATAGCAGAATGTAAAAAAAAAAAATACAACATTCATCTCTTATGTTTTAAACTTGGATGGCACATGACGTGTGGATTTTTTTTTTTTGTGTGTGTGTGTGTATATTTGGTTATCATGGGATTACAAACTGGTGATGCATGACCTTCAGTGCTATTTGCTGTACATAATGAGGCTATGAATATGTACATAAATGGGACTATAGAGTGAACAGAGCAAGTGTGATTGTCTCATCATTTCTGATGACTTGTTAAAGTGGAAATGACAGATGATTAGTATGAGTGAAAACCTTGTTGATGCTTTGTTTAATATGAAAGAAGTATGAAAGCTTGGCCTTTTAGAAATTCTGGGCTTTCTTTGCTCCTTCAGACTACCTACAGATCTCCAGTGTCGACTGTCATACCAGTGAGGCCTCATAAGCATTTAAATTTTTTCATCCCGTCTAAAAAGGAAAAAAATAAAATAAAATCACACACAATATGGCAAAGACCACACTGCAAGCCTCATGACTGAGATGCATCTTCTGAATCTCACCTCACCATGATCGGTAGCATTACTTTAGCCCCAGTTCTCCTTACCAGACTTCAATTAAGCACATAAGAAACATCTCAATCCTCTGCAACTCCTGCCTCTATCCGATTTTAAAACTCCTGTAAGTCCCACTTCTTGCTTTTGGCGCAGTTGGTTCGTTACTGATTCCGGGAGTGTCTCAGTGCAGCATTGGGCCCGCAGCCTTGTCTTCTTCTATCTCCCTCTCTTTTCACCCCTCCCTTGGCTGCATCTGACTGCGCAGCTCTGTTTGACATGCAGAGCGTCTGCGGGGGCCTCCACACGGCTAAAGGGCAAAGCACCCAAACACACGCTCTGGCCAGACCTCTCACTCCCAGCTGTACCTGACCAGAGTTCATAAAAGATGAGGGTCTACAGTTGGAGCCTGGTAAATCCTGAACATCTCTCGAGGAGAGAAATTAAAGCTCACTTTGAAACTTTGAGAGGACAAAATGCAGACAGCAACACAGCAAAGACATCTTTACCCTATTGATCAAGACAATTGTCAAAGAGTGAGCGAAGAGGATGTTGTTCTAAAGGAATTCACTGGGACTGGCTATTGTATGCACACACACACACACACACAGAGCGACACGTCGTTCGCCTTTTCTACCCAACAACTCTACTTCTTTAGTATGCAATTCCTTTAGTCGTCAGGAGGGAATGATCCTCACACTAATGAACTGGGGCCTGCCACTTGAATGTAAAACAGGACTTAACCCGTCTTCAATGTCATAGCCCCTCCCTGGGGTTCCTTGAAACAACACAACAGTGCTGCCATAACTCGCACGCCTCGCGTTTCAATCACTCTGTCCGCCTTTTGTCTCGACCCTGCGGCCCGTTACTTTGACAGCGGGCTTCTAACCGAGCGAGCTTCAAAGCTGTGAGTTATAAATCTATATGCAGATTACTACTAGTGGTGTTCAGATCGGTGTACTCATGAAGAGGATGATGAAATGACAAACACTGGAGCTGCATGACTGGAGTTAGACTGAGCTGAACCACTTCTTCACATCGCTCAGTCTGCATTCGGTTAACTAATAGGTTTTTGTCCTGATATCTTGACATGTCCTGGATGATAGTTGTGAAGGAAAAGTGCAGCAAAAAGCACCACTTTTCTTGTAGTGACAAAAGAACAGAAACCTATTTTCTTGAAATCCTCTAATCTAAAGACAGTTATAAGGCGAGTCGATAAAATACAGTAGTATTTGTAATTAAAGCTCTTTATCTGTGCAGCCCAGGAATCTATTCAGATATGAGACTATGTCTTCAGAAGAACACACAGACACATGACACAAAAAAAGCCTGAGCTTGGCACAGATTCTACAAGACACTGGAAGTACTGGAGCGACACCGTTCTTTTTTTGTTATTTTTCCCTGGTTTGCTCCTAAATTGAACTCTGTTCTGTTTCTGCACACATTTATTCAGGTTTTACCTTTAATTTGTTACCTATCTGCATGTGCACTTCAGCTGTAGCATTTACCTTTTTTGACCTGTTGCTATGGCAACAGGGGAGACGCCTAAAGCAACAGTCAGACCAGTCCGGAATAAAATTAACAGGGCTGAAAAGGCAATTCGTTGAAGGGGGGACAGGACGGGAAAGCAGTATATGCTTCTTTTAGTGGTTACTCTCGATTTGTGACGTGTCAAAATGATCGAGAATTACTTTCACAAGCCTCAGTCTTGTGATTTTGAATCTCTGTTGAGGAAAATCTGTTGAGGAGAGTCTCCCAACCAAGACGTGGCAAGTATTTATGGCTCTATGATTGCCTAATCTGACATGATGACCATTGTAAAAGACAAAAATATTGTGTGGTCTGATCCTGGCATGACATTTGTGTTGACAAAGTACAGGGTGGATTGTGCTGTGCATCGCCATTTATTATTCAGAATTTTTCAAAGGATGAAGTATTTTGTATTCCTACTTGAGCAGACGAGTCCATTGATACGCTTTCTTTTCCTTTCATGTCAGTAATTAAAGTGTAAAGACCATTTTTGGTCAAAACCTGTATACAGATTCTCAGCTCGACAAAAATATCTTTCATTACAGTTAGAGTCTATTCTTATGTGAACATGGACTTTATAGTTTGTTGGAAAATAAAGAGGGGGAAAAAAAACCACTCCACTACAGGAATAGAGTTTATTATCTGTCATCTGTATTATCATTACAATAATCTTTACAGATTTTCATTTTCATTTAATGTTGATACCATTGTGTTTTCACAAACATTTCAACATAAAAAGGTTAGATTCACAGTGATGGAAAAAGTTAAAGAGATCACAATCTCATGAGACATAGAACAAAATAACACACACGCACGCACGCACGCACACACACACACTCATTCATTCGCTCACTCATTGATACTGATTCACTAGCCCACTGATTATTGATTCACTGATTCATTCACTCATTTTTTCAATCAGCGATTCACTGACTCACTCATTTTGTCGCTTACTCTCATTGACTCATGATTCACTGGTTCATTCACTCACTCATTTTTTCAATCAGTGATTCACTGATTCACTCACTCGCTCAACCACATATGTGCACTAATAAGTAAAACACAAAAGGCTTTTCCTTTAGAGTGAAAACGTATGGCCATTTACATTAAAAATGATTCTTTTGGCACAGACACATAAAAATGATAGGATTTTTCCTGTAAACCCTTTTGTTAACAAAGAATCTGCACACAGAATATCATTTGAACAGTGTAGTATGCCTTTATCTGAATGCTTTGACTGTAAGGACCACTTGGGTACGTTCCCTTTTCAGTGATCGCATCTTTATGTTCTTTAAATTTTTTCTCCCAGTTTGATATAAAAAGTTATTTTTATTGACCACAGTCCTATCAACTTCTTTTTTTTTTTTTTTCCATACACTAGAGAAAAATGGAGAGTGTGGTCATTAATGAAGTGCTATATATTCAAAGCCAGGCGCTTGAACGTAAGTGCTTGGATGTGATGGATGATGATGAAAGACAGTGTTTTCACCCTCCCACCCAACTGCCCCTAAATCCCTATAAGAGGTTAGTTAAAGTTCATGACAGTAAATGTGTTCACAATATGTGTATAGGGCTTTGGAGCCTTGCATGTATGCAGTCTTTAAATACCAAATATTTTAAATATGGTCGCACTGTCTGTAGTTATTCATTTCCTGTATGCTTATGAGAATAAGAGACTAATACTGCATGTTTTTGTAGAAAAAAAATACTAGTGTTTAAATCTGTAAAAGAGGCTTAGCCGTGATTACTCCATGAAGGGACTGTGCTTTCTTATTTCAGCCTAAGATGATTTTTTTTTTCTTGTTTGGCAAATGTCCTGATATGCCTTTAGCACTCGAAGGTCCATTTCGTTTAATTAATGTAAATATTCCCTTCTGGAGTTTTATTTGAGCATGTCTGTCTGTATGATGATCTCCATTTGTACAGTATGGCTTTTCCTGCATATCCAGCGAGAGGAAGACCTGTGCAAAGGCATGAGCTACCCGGGAAGAATGCTGGGAAGACTGTATGACAAGCCTGCACCCCTTCCCTCTCACTTCCTTCAGTATTTTTTTCCCAGTGTTGTGCTACCTATCTCTTTCTTCTCTCTCGTATTTACAGTATCTGTTTTCTCAGTCCTCGTCTGTCCCTGCTGCTCCTCTCAGTCCGTTCATGCAGAAGGAAAGGGATGAAGCGAAGGGAGGCTCTGAAGGAGAGAAGCCGCTGAAGGGTGGTAGAGCGGCGATTCTCTGCAGGTGTGGAAAGAAAGTGGGCGATTTGGGAGCGTGGTCCAGGCGTGGCCCTTCTGCGTGGGCAGTGGGCAGCTCCGGAGGGGCGTAGCGGATGGTGCTCGGAGCGTAAAGGCTCTGAGGCCCTGGAGGGCCGAGAGCAAGAGGGTGGAACAGTACACGCCCGGCTGCTCCACCCGCAGCTAGTCTCTGAAGAAGCTCGTAATCAGGCGTGCGGCCTCCGTGGAGGGAGCGATCTTCCCTAGGCAGGGGTGAAGCTGAGATGGGTGAGGGGGGGCTGAAAAGACCCTTAGCGGGAGCTTCTGTGTTGACTGACTCGGAATCTTGGGATTGGGGGCTGCTGCCATTTATACCCCTGGTGGACTGAGTGTTGCTCCATTGCCCACCAGTGACTGAACAAACTCCAGCACCCAACATCTCCTGCTCAGTTTTAATGTTAGAGCTGGTAGTGCTGGTCACCACGCTCTTCAGCTGCTGGATTACAGCACGACCGTTACGGACCTTCCCTGTCTCACTGTTCTTCTTAGAGGCTCCCGAATCGGTCTTCAGTCTCTTGCTGTTCCCGTTGTGCTCCCACTCCTCTTCCTTATCCTCGTCTTCCTCTTCTTCAGCTTCACTATCACTGGCCGAGTCCGAGGAGCCTGACAGGCTGTCCTCTCTATGCCGGAACACCTCGAGTTGTCTTCTTGTTTGTGGAGGTGTGTTTTCAGGGCTGGACTGGTGAGGCCGCTTCCTCCTGTTGTCTGATTGGTTAGCAGTAGGGTGGGTGTAAGAGTCTCTCCCTTTGCGTTCAGACTCAGTTCGTCCAACGCCGCCTTTCGTTGAGTGGGCGCCATTCGGGCCTGGAAAGCAGACAGAATTTACATAATATAACAAAGTGCAGTGTTTATGTATATGTCTATTTTTGAAAAATAGGAGAGAAAAATAAGAGGAGGGAAAACCCTACAATCAGATAACTGTGTGAGTACAATTCTGTTATGATAAGAGTTATGTGTGTAATATCGTCTATGCAGTCTGTGTAACACATGACTACTAAGTCACTTATTGCACATCTTTCTAACTTCAACAATGTGATCAATGGTTCACGCAGAGAAAGTGGTGAAATAAATGTATCACCAACTTACATTTAGAATGTACTGGTGAGCCTGTACAAAAGCCCATTAAAACAGCAAATTATAGAATATAATAGCAGTTAAATTTATAGCAACAAGGCGTTTAACAGATGCCTACAGAAGTAAAAATGGTCAAATGTTAAAAAATTAAAAAGAATATCATTTCAAAAGTTTACATGTCTCTTTCTAAACGTGATGTAACTATTCTCTAATAATAACGTGCGTACTTTTTGCCTTTACATTTGCTTCATCATCTTTCAAATTCTCAGAGCAGCCTTTGGCTTCGCTCCTTTGTAATATCTGCCATCCAGTACCCTTCTTGGAATTCTATGTTTTTGTAGATAAACTGTAAAATAGAGGTTTGTTTTCAATTTTAACCACACAGAAACCGTGCAGGATGGAAACTTTTGCACTCAGTTGAAACATAGGCACAGTGAGGCACTTTTTAATACCGAGGCTGTTTTAGAACATATATTTTTCAGTATATGTTATAACAAAGAAATATAAAATAGAAAAAAATACAAGTATAAAGAAATAATAAAAAATATACAAATAATGAGCCCTGTAATAGATTGGTGACCTGCCCAGGGTCTACCCCGCTTGAAGTCCGCTGGGATTGGCTAGGGTTAGGGTTAGGGTTAGGCTAACCCTGCGTTCCTCATGACTCTGAACAGATAAGCAGTATAGATAATGGATGGATGGATGGATAAAAATAATGTTATAAATATGTTATGTACTTATTACTGAAATCTATAACATTTACACAAAAATACTGCTTTAAGTGTGTATAACAATTAATTTGAAAACCTGTATCTGCTATAACATTACTGAAGGCTAAACCTTTTTGGCTCAATACTTTAAAAGTACAATATTAATACACAGAAGATAAAACCATATAATTTCAAGGTCTAGCAGTGTCTAAATGTCGGTGATTTAGAAACCTTGCGATTGAAATATAGCCATGCGAAATCCAATATGTGCAATAAAAATTAACCATGTTAGAAGTAACTGCATTATACATAAACATAGTACACTAAAACGCCAACTACAAGGTTCTCTACGTATGGAGATTGTTTGAGCAATATCAACCTCCTTAGATGTCAAGAAAAGAAAGTACTGTAGGTGAGTTGCACAAAGAAATCCTGCCACCCACTACACAAACCTGACCAAGAAAGCCCTAGAAGTATTAAGTAATAACTTTAAAAATGAAAGAAAACGTTTGGCTCCGTCTAGCACAGGAGTTCATGCATATATGTGCCTGTATTTGTGATTTCATGCCATACCATGTGCCTTTGGAGAGATATCACGAGTGGAAGAGCTTGCCCGGAGACGCTCAGCTTTCAGGGTTTCTGGGAGTTGTAGTAAATCCAGTGGCACGTCAGGCATTTCTGTCCGACTGAGAGAGGAGAAATATATTCAGTGTTTATTGTGAGGACTTGTTTACAGTCTGCTTTGAATTATTATTTCGTTAGACGTGAACATCAGGCTACATCACAGGTGCCATTTTGGCTCTGACTCGATTAAATATGCTTAAATGACCCATTAGGGCCATGAGCAATTAATAGACAGCATGTATTTTTCTCCACGGTATACGCAAATGACAGAGAAGATTGAATCACGTTACTCCCCCACCCTGTCTCTCATACACACTGTACACACACCTCCTTTCCATGCAGAAACACACTTAAAGCCCTTGTTAAGAGTGCTGCTCCAACAGGGTGCTGTAAAAGTTAATTAGCTCTCATAATTACAGTGTTAATTAACTAAAACACCATTCAGCCAGAAAATCTTGACATCCATTTGGTGTAATTATATATCGCCAGCCCAATTATCATTGTAATTCAGCCTGCTCGTCTGGTTATTGTCTGCTTTAAGTGTATGTGTGTGTGCGTTTGTGTTACATGCATACACTCACAGAGACAGAGCAACTGACTAAGTGTTGTTTGAGCTTATTAGCATTTTTTTTTTTTTTTACACATTTAAGCATACACGCCCACACACACCTACGCACGCACACACACGACCGCAATGAGAGGGCAATCAATGACCCTCTTCTTAAATAAAATGAACGCAGGGGCAGACAAAAATCTCCCATGAAGCCATTAGAGAGCTGACCTGAGTACGTAGTTGACCCAGATGACGTTGCGTTCATGGGGTGCTTTGTGGTTGATGGACACAGTGGCACATGACTGAACCCACAAATACCCGCCTCTCCTCTGCAGCCAGCGGTAGTAACAGGTCACAACCTGACCCTTCCTCAGCACTGATGAAACACACATTAACAAAAAGGGTAGGGGCAGAAAAATCACACCAGGATTACAGAATACAGGCACGTAATATATAGGCATAGGCAAGTTATATGCAACTCGTAGTGGCTAGGGGGCGCTGTTGGCAAAAATGCTGTCGGACTTTTTACACTTTCATGCTTCTCTTTTGGATTGCTTTGGATAACGAGTGAGACCGAGAGCATCTGGCCTTTGTATAATCAAACTGTCAGTTTTTTCTACATCTTCCGATATCTGTCTACATTTTTTTCTGCTCTGCTGTAATAATTTTCGTTTCCCATCTGTTAAATCCCGCACTGGGCTTCGCAAAGAGTTTCATTGATCTTTGTGTTTGCTTTCTGCTTTCCCTGTATTTTTATTAGTTTCTAATTATAAGCTGTTGAGACTCAGGCAAATGTACAAACAATAAAAAGGGAAAAAGAAACGGAGAGAAAAAAAAACCTTGAGTCAAAAAGCAGAAAGAAATAGAGGCTCACAGTCTTCGTGGCTTTGACGGATAGTATCCAGGTCCTCCGCATGGGTGAAGTGGTAGCAGGTGTGTCCCACCACCTCAGCTGGGCTCAGGTCCATATATTCTGAGATCCTGCATTAAACACATACAAGCAGGTGACGAATTAAAGGAAACCCGGGATAAATGAGATGGGAAACAGGTGCAGATCCTTTGGGGGCATTTTGTTTTGGTTTGGATCCATGTCTCCCCTTAGAGTCATTGCAAATCAATACAAAGTTCTGACTGATCACCTTTAACCTGTGATGAAAGATTTCTATCCTGATGGCATTGGTCACTTCCAGGATGACCCCCACCCCCAGCCACAGGACACAAGGTTCACTTAATGGTTTCATGAGGACATAAATAATTTAAAGCCTATGCTACCAGATCTCAAGCCAACTGAACACATATAGGAGATCTTGGAGCAATGTGTTAAATGGAGTTCTCCACCACCATCAGAACACTAACTGAGGAAATATCTTTTAGACGGATGATGTTCATCCTTCCAGCATGCTTCCAGTGGTGTGTAGTAACTACATCAATTCACGCTAAAGCTGTTCTGGGAGACTCGTGCTGGCCTAGCAGCTTACTAACACACTTTATGTTGGTGTTTCCTTGAATTTGTCACCCATCTGTATTACTAACACATGCCATAAGGACGAAGACTTGATCCAAGCACACAATAATTTAATTTTAGCCAACTAGCAACTGACTAGTCTCTGATCCCTGAGCAAATTGTGGTTAGATCCAAACGGATTCAGTGGTGGTTGTCTATACACAACAAAATCCCAAGTGTTGAATTAACTCTAAATGTGTATTTTCTGCAGGTTGAGTTTATTAATATTCTAGGTCAGCAGTTCTTCAAAGAGGGTCCAGGAACCCTCAGGGATGCATGACATAAGACAGGGGGTCTACAATTTTATTATTTTCTTTAATCTTCTTCTTCTTTAGTCCCACTCCTATGCAGGGTCAATGTGAAAGCTTTGTCGGTCGCCAGTCTATCGTGGGGCTAACACAGCGACAGACAAACATTCTCACACACATCTATAGGCAATTCAGAGTAACCAGTTAACCTAATCTGGATGCCTTTGGGCTGTGGGCGAAACCTGATCAACTGGAGGAAAGCCACACAGGCACTGGGAGAACATGCAAACTCCACACAGACAAGCCCCATGCCAGCCAGCAGGTTTGAACCCAGAACCTTCTTGCTGTCATGGGACAGTGCTAACCACTGTTTGCTAACTGCCCTGTTGTTTTCAATAATAATGATGACAATTTAATGCTACCTATCTACACTACCTATACTATCTACAAAATGGTTTCTCAAAGGTTTTAGGTAATAGTTCTTAGTGTCCTTATGCTCTCATATTGGACCCTTTGTTTAAAAGGAAACCCTTTTTACCCTAGAGGGTACCCTAGAGGCACAAACCAAAAGTGTTTTACACTTTTATATCTAGAGTTAACTATTATACTACCTACTGTTTTTGTAAATATCACTTTAAATGATTCCAGTTTCTTATAGCAAAGAAAGCTGAACACCCTAAAAACCACAAATTTTTATTTAAACTAGGTAAAATGCTGTTAGTATAATGCAGAATGTTTAACTCTTTTAACACAGAGTAGCTGGTTTTGGGTTTGTATGTGCTCTTATGGCTCCAAGCAATGAATATAAAGGAAACTCTGCGTACATAAAGGCTAAGAACCCCTGAAAAAGGTTTTAATTTGCTACAAGATTTCACTGTGCATATATTGTAATATAATAAATCAGTTACTGGGAATTTAATTTGATTAATCTGTTGAACTGGTGCGAAATATTGTTTGAGAATGACTAAGCTGTCGTCGATTGTGCAAATCTCAAGGTCATGGTTATGTTCCTCATGAGTGTTTCCAGTGCTTTTGAATCCAAATGAGCAAAAAAAATCTCAGAGTTAGCCGCTTTAGGACATGCTGCCCAGCCAACAGACTTAGTGTTTATAAAGAAAATTCACACATTAGATGTGTAAAATCAAATGTAAAAAACTAATATGAAATTTCACCGCCATTTAGAGCAAAGAGAGATCAGCGTTCACTGAGCAGTTGGGTGAGACATTACCTGTTCTCGCAGTAGGTGATCTGGAGATCCATGTTGACCCGAAACACGAACATGTGACTCTCCATGCGCACCTCATTAAGAGTGGACGGTGGGAGTGTGTGAGCAAGCGCGACCAATCCCATTGGCCGATGGAGTGAGCGTGAAGAGCCTGGGACCAGGGCTGGCCGACAGCGAATACGGCCAGTGACATGGATCACCTAACAAGAAGTTAAATGAGAACCAGCGTTAGTCTAACTAATTATACCAAAATTGGGAACACTACCATAGTAGGACAAAAAGCAGGGTTTGAGAATATTTCAAATTTGTTTTTTTCCCCCTTGTCATTTGGTTTAATAGGATAAATTACTAACAGCAATCCAACAATGCTATGCCGGAATTAAAACATTACAGGAACAGTGTTATTTATCGCAACAAGGTGACCAAACACAAAGTAGAGTTAGTGTTGTGAACCTAAAGTTGATTATTTTCCTATAACAGCATGTTCTGATTTTTATTATTTAAATAATGATACATTATTTTTTTCAGCTACATGTTTACATGCGGAACGCCTGCAAAACAAAGGTAGGTTTTGTTATCTCTTATAAACAGTTGGTTCTTCACTTATTAAAATGAATAAGAAAACAATCTTCACACGATACAGAGAAACTAAAGAGTGTCAAAAAACTTACTGTCTGTTACAAAGCACTTGAACTGGAGACTCCTTCCATAAATGTTAATTAAACTTTTGCAAAAAGATTCCACCATATCAATAATTATATGGATTTCTTTATTTACTTATTTCATCTGTTTACTTTTAGTCTTAAATTTGTGGAATGTCAGCTGTACAAGTCCAGGTGATTGCGTAGGTTCTAAAGGAGCAATAATATAATTTATATAATTAATATGAATAATATTAATAAGTAATGAATATAATGCATGCAAAATGCAATAATGCCTTAATATAAACCTGTCAGAGTTGCTGTTACAGAAAATGAATCAACATCCATCAGATTCTAGAATTCTGTAATATAAATCTAATTATTTAGATATTACTTGTTTTTTTTGGACATGAAATCAAATTTAAAGTCATTTTTCTGATTTACTCTATGAGCAGTTATTGATCCTGGATCCAGGTTATCCATGTCCTAAATATATGGTTTTCCCTGTCACTCCTGACCCACCTGACTTAAGAAGGATTAAATGATTACCTGATGAGTTTAACTAGGAGTCACTGGATAATGAAAACACAAAGTGCAATGCCTGACCTTGCCATAACTTGAACAGAGATCGACTGTGAGTAAGAGCAGTATAGGTCTTGATGAAATGATCTTAATACTACAGTGGTTTTGGGAAACTGGGCCTGTATGAGAGCTTAGACTTACCTTATAACCAGAGGATTTGACATGTAGGCCGCGCTTAGTAAGAGTGGATTTCATCCGGACAAAGAAACCTCGCTCTGATGGTTCATCTCTGGATGACATCGGACTGGAGGGGGCTGCAGGGTAAATGACAGAAGAGTATATCGTCACACACATATGCACAAAAATACTACCTGTGCACACCATGTCTGCTTTTATATTGACTGTAAAGAGTCTACTTAGTAATATACAAAACAACAAACAACAAAAGCATAAAGAAAGTCAAGGCAAAAATCAGTGAAAAGAAAGAAACAAACAAAAAATACACATGTCATTAATGATAAGGTTACCTGGTTCAGGTGTGCCAGCCAATGAGGATGTGGAGGCGGAACTTGAAGCACTTTCCTGGACAGTAAGACAGCCCGCCTCTGTGCGGAGGTGTGGCTTGATTCCCAATCGCTCGGCCATCTCCACATGGTCTGCAGGATGGATGTAGTCAAACACACTACTGCCTGTTAATTCCACCTAAACACGCACACACGCACACACGCACACACACACACACACACACGGTGAGTTCACAGAGCATAAAAACCTTATGTCCACATTGCCAACCTTTTATTGTACACCTCTTATTTGTCAATCAAGGTCAGTCTTTTTTTCACTCCATTCATCAGTGACCTGTTTTAAGGCCACTTGTCTAGCGCTGGCTGGATTTCTTGTGAAATCTTGTTAGAGGTCGTCGCATTTTGTATTTTGGGTATGAGTACAACAGACTGCTGAGTTTAAAAAAAACCATCAACGTTGCTGCTTTTAATATCCTGATACCATTACAACCTGGCACCGCCTATCATAGCCCATTCCAAGTCACATAAATCTTTCTCATATGCCAAGTAACAGTGTCTCGAGACTAAAAAAATCATATAATGTCTTCTCTTGTATAAGTCTACTATTAAACATGTTTTGTTTGTGTCCAAAGGCTGTTTGTTTAATGGAAATTTTTAAAAATGCATAGTTATCCACTCTCACTTGTGTGTAATACATATACATGCATTTTAGTAATTAAGAAAAAAATGTCTCGAGGTGCAAAATTCTTATTTCGAATAAAAATATACATCATATTTCTAACAGCAAATGTTTAAAAAGACAATAAATCACATAAAAGTTCTAATAATTAATATCTGTATTTTTAAACTGTTTTCAGAACAAGCACACACTTACATGCATATACACTAACAAGCAAACACACACACACACACACACATACAGTTAAACTGGAGTGACAACCAACATCAGAGAGATAAAAGCAACCTCACACATGAATCATTAAGCACACCATAGCATGACCTCCATGTAATATTCTATTTGCTGCACATTACAAAATGTATAAGGAGAGTCAAACCGCATAATAACTCAGGGTTATAGAACCTTCTGGCACTTTTCTATAACGTCAGCTCGACAGCACTGAATTAAAGCCAGCGCCAAAAATCTAAAGCATTCTCCCATCCTCTTTCTGTCTACTGCAAAGTGCAATGCTTCAAAAGTTTAAGATAAGAGTAAGATTATGATAAAAGTCACACTTTTGTTGATCCCCTTTCCTTTCCGGATCTATGAAAAAAAAAAAAAAAAACGAATGGCATGGGTCAGATTTCATTCCATCTTGATAAAAAAGCCAGTCTCTCCCTCACACCCTTGTCTGCGGGACATACCCATTTATTACAGGATTAGATCCATTTACTGAAGGATTTTATAGGATTTTCTGCCGGCCTTCAAGGACACTAATGCCTGCAAAAAAGGAGCCGGTTGGGTGAAATCGGACAAGGAAAAAGAAAGAAAGAGGGAGAAAAAAAAAGTGCAAGGGGAGGAGTGGGCGTCTGAGAGGGATAACAGTTGTGGAAGCGTGTGTTCGCTAATTGAGAGGTAAAACGGTGGAGGTACTTCATAGAGACAGTGGGCATGAGAGACCTGACTTGGAGGACTTAATCTGGCCCACTCAGCCTTTGAGAAGGTGGTTTAGGTGTAGATTCTGGAAGGTTCTGTGGTGCAGTTAAAGACACTGGTGTTCACGGATGGAGGGAGAGAGAATGAAAGAGGATGAGAGGAAAACGGGGAGGTGTAACAGACACAATAGGAAATAAAGGATGAGAGAAAAGGCTTTAGTTAGTATAAGAGGAGTAAGGAGAGAAAAGAGAAGACGGCGTTGGTGATGGGGTTGGGTTAGAATGGGGTAGGGGGGCATGATATAAATAATAGCAGTGTCTTTAATATGTATGAGGCGTCCGGGCAGTCGTCCACAACACACTTTCAGTTTGGCGCTGACTGATGGGGGAGAGATGGAGGGTGAGAGAGATAGAAAGACAGGGAGTGAGAGGGAGCAGAGAGGAAGAGGAGAGGAAGAAGAGAGGAGAAGAGGGAGAAGGTGCCGCATACTAACCAGGCCCGGATCAATTCCCCACCCTGTCCAGCCTGCTCCACCTCCCTGGCATGGCTGAGAGGAGATGCGAAAAGAGCAGTAGCTCAGCCCCAGACCTCCACCTCCCCCACTTTATACCTCTGAACCGCTTTCTTGGTGCTCGTCCACCTTTGCACCTCATTCTTGGAGCTCCAAGAGCAGTCAAATTATCTCCACAGGCAGCAGAGGACATGGCCCGGGGCTGAAGGTGCCTGACCCGGCCTAATCTGCCTAAGGAACCCTACGGGCTAGCGAAAGGTCAACGGGGATTAACCAAGAGTAGGGGCAGTGTACAAGGATTCAGGCTTACTGATGATCAATTTAGGTCTCCAACTCAAACAGATCCTACATGGATTGATGCCTGAGCTTGTTGTTTGTCATTCTGTCTCGTCCCGACGTGTAAGGCGAAAATACCGATGAGGGATTGCCATGTTTGAGAAGAGCGGTGCATTCATTTCGAGCCATCTGCACATGGATAATAGGAGAAAAAAAGCTTATTCTATTAATGCATTCTGTTCTCGCAGATGTCCAGACTCACTGTGCTGCTTGAAACATAACCAAACCAACCGAACCATGGCAAAGCTATAAACTGCCGTGCTCCTAAAACTCAGCTGAGCAATCTGCTATCAACTGGATGACCTACACATATTACTAAAACAAAAGCACAAGAGAAAAGCCAAATCAGTGAGCCGTTCCTCCTTTTACGCCCACTCAATACGTTCTCTCTGAGCAATCGCTTATTTTCTTTCCATTTTATGCTATTCAATCCCTCCTCCTAAGCATATCTGTTTTCCCTTGCTGGCTCTCCACATTTCTCACTATCTGTCTTCCCATCCCCCTCACAGACTGTGTGTGTGTATGTGTGTGTTTTTCTACATCTTACAATCAATGCAGCTTTTAAGATGCCTATCGATTTGCTCCCGAGACAGACCCCAGCTCGCTAGGGCAACACTTTGATTGCTGTGCGAGTAATTACTGTTATTATTTATGCATCTGGGCGAAATGGCAGGACTTAACATTCCCTGTACAAGAGGCCACAGGCAATCAAAGGAGGTGAGCACCTGGTGAGCGAGCACATAACAGTTGAGACAGAGAGAGAGAGAGAGAGAGAGAGAGAGAGAGAGAGAGAGAATATATGCAGGGACAAGGATATTCCTTAAGGTTTATTTCTTTTTCTCTTCTGCACAAAATTGTATAAATAACAGATACACATCTATGCAACAAACAGGGCTTAAAAACATGGCCATTTATGTGTGCGTGTGTGTGTGTGTATGTATGTGTGTGTGTGTCTAACCTGTGAGAGGCCCAAATAGATCGACACTGTCTCAGAAATGTAGAGGAAACGGCCTTCTTGACTGACCACAAACACAAACCCGTCCAAAGACTGCAGAAAAAAGAGAGGAAGATTTTATTCCTTTACAGAACACTCAAATTTTTTTCCAGATATAAAAAAAAAGACCAAAATGACCATTGACCATGTGATCCAATTCAGGAAAAAACACAAGACCAAACATTTCTTATAGAAATATTATATACATAGAGAGATTTTTTTTTTTTATAATTAAATATTATACAATAATCTTTAATAAAAAAACACCAGAGGCCCATTCGTCTGATTCATTTGCCAGACTAATCATCAGACACTAATCCCCCCTACTGCAATCTGCTCAGAGAAGTGGCAGTAGGCACGGCGGTGTGCGACTCAAATAAAAAAAAAAAAACTGAAAGGTATACAGCCACCCCATTAAGAGACTCCTTCAAAGAATAATATTAATCGTAATAACAAGCATCCACAAGTGAGCAAGGAAGGTGGCCACTTTGTTGGAGAATGACTGCTGTTTTGGCGGCGACTCTTGAAGTGGCGGTAATTTATGCATAGGACTCGTTCGCTATGCAAATGAGAGTGGTCAGGAATTGTGGGATAGGCGAGCTGCCTTGAACCGCACGATAAAAAAATAAAGAGCAATTATGTAGTTATTAGTGACAGAGGACACGGAGGAGAAAAGAGACGCACATTTTTTTTTGCTCCCTGAAGCGTTAATTTGATTTCTGTGGGGTCTCTGCTGCATGTCCTTTTGTAGACGTTATGCTTTTGTTTTCATTTCAACTCTTTTTTTCTTCTTTTTTTTGCTTCTTTAGGTTATTTACTTCAGTTTTAGGGTTAAACACCAGTGAAGGCATGGGTGACATTGTTTGAGAGAAACATAAATCTATATTAAATGGGTATGTGACAGTACAGTCTGTTGGTATATTGTGATCTGAGTTAGTAATACCATTAATTACAGTATGGCAGAAAACATATTTGAAAATTCAGGGTATGAAAGATTCTGAGGTTTTTAAAACAGTGCAGCTTAAATTTAATAAAATAAAAATACACTAAGTAGAAAAGAAAAAAAATACATAACATTTTTGACAGCAGTGGTAAATGTTTTACTTATTATCTGAGAATTTTGACTTATTATCCCAATTCTTGCTTATTATGGTAAATGATTGACTTATTATGTCAATTCTTGACTTCTCTTAACATTTTGAATTTTCTCTATCTCAAAATATTGAATTAAGTCAAGAACTGAGATAGTAAATCAAGATTCTGAGATAATAAGTGAAAGTTTTAACATACCATTGCTCTCAAAAAATGTGATGATTTTTCCCCTTTTCTATGTAGTGTATTTAGTTTAAAATCAAAATAAATTTTTACAATTTTGAAATAATCTATCAACATTCTGACTTATCAAAAAAAAACAAAAAAAAAACCTTTATCTCAAAATCTTGTCTTATTATCTCAAAATACTGACTTAATTAACAGTTGAAAACAACAAAACTGTATTTCTATGTTATTTGAAACTACTCATTGTTTAATTTAAAGTCTTCTAAAAAAATATTCTAGCAACTTCTTAACCAAGAAAATTAATATGTTTGCAGTCATTTGGAATTACACAGCATTTAATGTTGCTGTCTTTAAAATGTCAAGTGGCACACTGTAAGCAAATACAGCAGTATACTGAACACTTTAATACTGGGGTTTACAGTTATTACACATATTAATATTTCATGCTGTCACAGTGATAACTGTAGTAAAATCTAGACCTTCCAAGTAAAAAAAAAAAATTCATGAGTTACTACCAGTAGGATTTAAAAAGGTGGTAAATAAAACTACACACATTACAAGCATCAGTGTATACAGACATGTTGAGGGTTTACCTGTAATAGATGTGCTCCAAGGTGCTGCTCGAATATATCAGTGGCCAGTGAGTGACTGTTTCTCCGCACTACACAGCAGGACAGACACAAAGATCAGTATAAAAATATACTGGACCCAGAAATATTTCCTGATGCTTTTGCTTACACATTCGCAGCCCTGACTCAGCAAAGCTGCATAACTTTATTCTGGCTACACTGAGGGACTATATTTATCATCACTAACAGTTTTAAGGACTCTACTCAAGTAAAATTACAATTACTCATCGAAAAAACGCTGAAGTACAGTTTCAAAAATCACTTAAGATAAAGTAGAGAAGTAGAAACTCTTAACTTTACTGAAAGTAAAAGTACAAGAAGGATTCTTAAAGAAAAAGTAGTCTGCTAGAGCGTGATTTAAGGTCTCATTCTTGTTGTTTGAACCCGTTCACACTTGGTATTAAAATGTGTCTTGGGTGATCTGATCACAACTGGATAGCACTAAATACAAGTGTAAACGACCTCCAAGACTCATACAAGACGCATTCGCTCAAACCACTTGCCGAGGTGGTCTGGGACGCATTTAACCACATACCTTCTGTAGTGTCAACGCTGATGCGTCCGCAACACGGATGTAACAGGAAAATATGTCATTAATACTGGATGCGGTGGTATCAGTGCTACACGCTAGAAAAAATGGAGAGGAACACCGATGTACGTGGTTTGGAGTGCAAGAAAATAATGAAGGTATGTTGCAGGTTTTAAGGTTTTAATATAATTTTGCGTGGGACCTTTGACCCTCTAGCAGAAGTGATGTAGGCAGTAATGAAATTTGAACAATAGTGGACAGCTGGACACCTTGGAGACACATGATGAACACAGCTGTAAACGGCGATGTGTCTCGCCAGTCCATTTGTGACCTGAATGCTCAAGACACATTTTGAATCCAAGTGTAAACGGGGCCTTAAAGTTTATATTAGGACTTTTGAACTCCTTGAAGGTGTCTGATGCTAAAAAGTCACCTTGTGACTACACATATACTTAATAGATTATAATTATAGTCATAGTCATGGTCATAATTATAGAATTATGTAGAGATTTTAAAATATTTAGAGTGAAATTAGTGACTTTTCTTTAAAATGTAGTAAGTAAATTCAAAAGCAGGTGAAAGAAAAACTGTATAAATCTCTGTACTGTATACACACTAGAAGCCCATTTACAGCAAGAAAATATCTATTTTAATAATTATTAATTTAATTAATAATGAATAAATAATTAGCATTTAATTAATAATAAAAAGCAAAGTTATATAATAAATAATAATAATTAATAAATAGTAATAAATACATTTATCTGTCAATTTATTTTTATTTATTATCTCAATTCTTGACATCTCAAATAACTGACTTATCTCAAAATTTGTACATTTTTACATTTAAGGTATTTAACATTTTTAAATAGTCCATTCAAATTCTGACTTGTTTGGTTATCTCAAACTCTTCATTTATGTTTTGCAGTTATTACTGCAAGATATCTGCAGTACTGTTAAAAGTTTTGACTTATGTCAAAATCCTGAATTATTATCTTAAAATTTCAAATCAGTATCTCAAAACATTTGACATATTATCTAAAAATACTTATTATCTCAGAAGTTCAACTTCAACACTATTATATCAGAATCTCTTATGATTATCAACAAGCTTTTCTAGATATTACTGCAAGATTATGTCGAACTGTCAAATCTTTTGACATGGCATATCAAAATAATAATTTATGTCAAATTTTATACTTGCCTAACTGCCAAATAATATTTTAAAAGAAATGTTTGTGAGTATTTAATAGGTGATCGCCCCTAACCTCTTCATACACGGGTCACATGGCTCTAAAATCCATTCCCACAAAGAATGGAAATGATGTAGCTAACTGAATAGGGTTTATTGAATAGTATGTTGAAAACATATATTCTTTATTTTCACAGACCTATCATATGACAACATTCATGGATAGTAAATCAAAATCTTGAGATAATAAGTTAACACTTTGCAGAAATGGGCATCTATGAAAAAAACTATAATTTTCCCCAAAACAAACTGCAAACTTGTAGATGATACGCTAGCATATTCTAGAGCGAAGATTCTCAGACTTTGCTGACAAGGACCCCTCTTGGTGTAAAATATTCAAGGACCCACATATAATTGCAGAACAGATTTTATGGACATCATAAAACTATTCAAATATAAATCATATTAGGGAAATATGTATAATTTAATAATAATAGTATTTATTTAACGGTGCCAGTAGAGCTTGTGGAGAACAGACACGGCTCAGCGGCAGTGGAAGTCGTTTTATTTGCTCATGTGAGAGAAGTACATTCATGCAAAAAAAAAAAAGAAAAAACCTTTATAAACCCTTCTTACTTCATCTTAACAGCTTTCAGTCAAGTGATCATACTCATAACTAATGCAGAACCGAATGTTGTGGGACCCAGAAAGTTTCAGGAACTCCTGTCCAACATAGGTATCCCTTGTTCTACTTTTCATGAGGAGGAGTGCATTCTTCATCTGGTCACAGATACTATCGCCAAGGTTCACACAAGAGCTACAAAAAATGATCTGGCAGAATTTACTGCAATGGGTGAGGAGGAGGTCACTAAACTAAAGTGCTGATGAACTATGATTACAAAATATACAAGTATAAAAGTATGAAAGTATATTTCCTTACAATTTCTTTCACTGAGCTTTTCATCCCTGAAAGTTTCACCAGCAGAACCCAAATAAAATGGAATAAAACGTGGATTCCACGCATTTGTTTATTAACAGCTGAATGTTAACAGCATAACCACCTGAATGCTCCTCCCTTATCCCTCTCTTTTGGGTTCTCAAACTTGTTAACCAGCACCAGTAAAAGCTGATTCCTCTTAGTTCTTCTTCCTTGTCTTCCTTTCTTCTTCTTTGTCATCCTTCCAGTGCTTCATTCTGGATTCACGCCGCCACTTGTAAAAACGAGAAAGGCGCTCTCTAGAGGTTCGTCCATTCTGGCCTACTGTCGGCAACCATAGAGGCGGACCTACACCCTATATAGTTATAAAGAGCTCATTGTAAGTTTATGAAAACACAATGATTCGTAGTTACAGGTAATTATACACTAATGAAAACATACTTAGGAATTCCCTAAGTATATTATAGAATATGTACTCCATTTCTGCTAATAGATACTCTCAAAATCCTACACAGTAGACCTTTAAAATTATAATAACTAAATGAATCTTCCCACTTTCTAGATAACAAAACCACTCTTCGAGATAACAGAGCATCTCCATTGTACGTCATCTACACACAGTGGGATATCGAAGATAATGTATTTCAGAGTCAGCATGGTTAACGGAGATGACAAACACACATGCTTATTCATCCTCCTGCTGCAGTGGGGTGTCTGTCATGACACTGCAAACAAATTGGAAAATCAGACAAGTAACATTTACAAGCAAGCATCTCCTTTCATTTACAAAGTGTTAGCTCTGTCTTTGCTTCTGTCTTCTCAGCAGGTGGTGTAATGGGACGTGTGTGTGTGTGTGTGTGTGTGTGTGTGTGTGTGTGTGTGTGTGTGTTGTGTGTGTGTTCCAAAGTGCAGGATGACAGTGGGCTTCTGCAGTGTGACAATATTGCTGCTTCCCTGATTCCTCTGGCATTTATAATATTTTCTTGCTACAAGATAGGCTGTCCCAAACACACACACCCAAACACACACAGATACGCATTCATACTCCTAAATCCAGCACAGGAGCGACTGCCGGACAAAGCCATAGTGTCAGATTGGGATGTCCCCCTCCTCGACTGAGAACAGGAATATCAATGAGTCTGGTCCTTTCAGAGGCCTCAAAAGGGGGCTTCACACCCAGGCCAGGATAACCTCGATGTGTGTACAGAGGGGTGTGCTATACAGAGCACTACTTGTTCCCATTCTGGCTCTCAGACACCCTCGATCTAAACACACAGTTTGGGTTGTGGCTATGAGCAATACTGCCTTAACATAACAATTAAAGAGGTAAGGATGAGTCGTGAAAGCTGACTGATGGATGATTCTCTGTTTACCAAAAGACAGCCAACAACAGAGGCAATGACAATGATGTAAATCAACATCATGATGATGAGGAACAGGATTAGGATGAGTCAAATTTAAAGAAGTATTTTCCTGAAATGAACAATGTTTTAAAAAAAAAAAAATTTTTTTTTTAAAGAAACCCCCCCCCCGGTTTTGTTATTATAATAAATACAGCCATAACTGATTAAAACTTTAATGAAACATGGGTGGAGATGCAGAAAGGTTTGAGATGATGTGTGAAATGTATATTAATGAAATGTGAAATGTATAAATAATGTATCGCAACTATGGTACGTTTTTACCATATTATTTTTTAAAGTTATGCTACATATGCCACACTAAATAAGCTTTTGTTATTTACTTAATAAACACGTTATTGCATTTTTAATTCTAAAACAAATTAAGACTTTATGCAACATTTGTGGGGTTTTTTACCATTTGGTCATGGTAACTTAGGAAAAAAGTATAGTTTGGTTTTCCTTCAATAGCAAAGATTAATTCAATATCAAACCTCATTTCAGCAATACAGCAAACTGTGTTCGTGTCATAAGAGTAACATAACAGTTAAAATAAGTACAAAAATAAAGTGGCTGTTCCACGCTTTAAAAAATCTTTACCAATAAAATATCATTGCTAAATATGTAACAACCTCACCTAAAAACACAGTAAAATTATAGTAAACTACAGCAAATTTTCTCTTTCCTCGTGTGCTTCTTTCCTTTCTTCTCTTCCATATGACTTTGTCTTTTTTCTCTCACTCTCTCACCCTTCCTCTAGCCCAGATCCTATTAACCAAGTTAGGAGGTTACTATGGGAACTGTGACACTGGCCTTTTATTTCACTTAAGTTTGCTCAATCTAGTTGGCTGATAGGAATCGCAGGCTGATTCCCTGGCAACTTCTTTACAGGGAGGTGCTCATTATGCCCTACGTCCCCCCCAACCCACCCCACTATAAGGACAGAAAGAGACTGATAGAGAGAGAAAGGGAAAAAGAGAGGGCGCCTCTAGTCACAACGTCCTTCACTGGCGCAATTATGCTTTCATTCAGCCACCCTCCGTGCCCTCCCCTCTTTCTCTCTCTCTCCATCGTAAACTCACTCCTTATGCGGTCGAACATAATTTGAGTGCAATTAACGTCCCTTAAAAGCCTTTGCCACTTTAAACGCTGAGCATTAGGGGAAGACGGGCATCTAAAGCGTGTGTGTGTGTGTGTGTGTGTGTGTGTGTGTGTGTGTGTGTTTGGGGGGGATGAAAGTCAGAAACAGCACAGACAGACTGAGAGGCAAAGTCCATTCAAGGAGCAAAGTGAGATTAAACAATCAAACTCACATTCAACATTCTGAGCATTCCAAACTGTGTCTCAGACAATCATGTACATGGCTTTGGGTGAAGAATCTTCACTAGGATGCAAAGTGCTACAGCTGGATGTGGTAAATGAGTCAATTTTAATAAAGTGTAAACTTTTCATACTGCTTGGAAGTAGCAATCTCTCAGATTATATTTATATGTGTTGTGCCTTTTCTACCACACTATGGGCCTGTGTCCACCAGTTTTTGCAATGGGCCAGTTTTTCGATGGCAGCGTTTGTTTTCTACACAAATCCTGTTCCGCAGTGACAGCGCTTAGTGTTCTTGGCGCAAAAACATCTCTCAGCTTTCAGCTTTTTTTCTGGTGCACTCAGAGCACTTTCTGTTGAAAATAGTTCAACTTTTGGAACACAGCCGAGTTGTCAATGTCACTTCTCTCTCACCAACCAATCAAAATCAAGAAAGGGAGGGACTTACCATACCAACACAGTTAACAATGGCAGAAGAGAAGCTGATCCTGGCTGTCACTGACAACTCAGTAATTTACGATCTAAAATTGAAGGGTTACCATGATGAATATTTGAAATAAATGCAATTATTTTTCCATCGTTTTAGCTAACCTTTCTAAAGGTAAATAGAGACTTGACATTAACATTGAAGGAATGCAGAAGTGCTAGAAGAAGACAATAAGTCCTTAAGAATAGCACTCTGGGAGCTCTCTGAAAATGAGGTCAAAAAACAGGTCAAATGAGGTCAAAAAAACACATCTGATGGACACGGGCTCTATATGGCCAAAATTTGACTAGACTTAACCAGACTGGTTGTTGCCACAAAATTGGAAGCACACAATTGTCTAGAATGTCTCTGTATGCTATAGCATTAAGATTTCCCTTCACTACTGGAAGACCTGTTCCAGCATGTCAATGCCCTTTTGCTTAAAGCGAGCTCCATGACAACATGATTTGCCAAATTTGAAGTGGAAGAAATCGAGTGTCCTGCACAGAGCCCTGACCTCAACCCTACTGAACACCTTTAGGATGAACCGGAACACCAACTGCACATCAGGCCTTCTTGCCCGACATCAGCACCTGACCTCTCTAATGATCGTGTGGCTTAATGAGCACAAATCCCCACAACCACGCACCAAATCTAGTGGAAAGCCTTCCCAGAAGAGAGTGGAGGTTATTATAACAAGAAAGGGGGACTAAATGTAGAATGGCATGTGATTTGTCAGGTGTCCACTTACCTTTGACCATATATATAGTACATATATAGTTTGCTTATATTTCTACAGACATTTGTGAACTGAAATATGTTTTTCTTTTGCATGCATCTGAACCACAACTGATGTTTTAACATGTTAAAACCCCCAGAAAGGAGAAAATTGCATGTGAAGATTCCATTTCGACTGTGACACTGGAGCATCACCGTCATTTTGACAGCCCGTATCTGATTACAAACTGAATTGATTAGGCTTATGTCAATTTCCCTACAGCATATGATTTTGTATATTTTGGCAGTTTGCCAGAATGCAGTCACAGTGACATTCGATGGGTTTTCCTAAAGTGCCACGCTTTTATCCAAGGCAACTTGTCGGAGTGAAAAAGTCAGAGATGATACAATGCAGTTTGGGGTAAAGGTCTTGCTCAGTAGGGCAGCAGTGGCTCTCTGGCAGTCTTTGGATTTGAACTCACAACCTTTCAATCAGAGCCTTAATCGCAGACCTTAAATTGCCACCTGGTGCATGGCTGAGTGATAAAATGCCTTTAAGATTCTAATGCAAATTATTATAATAGTAAATGGTACAATGGTAGGTACTGAGCTTTTCCTGAGGATCAGAAATCAGATTGTTAATGGGTTTGACATATTTTCCACTCTGCAAATGATATTGACTGACATGCCATGCATCTTACACATGAACATAGGACACAAATTGTGTTACAGCTTGTCGCCTTTGTCATAACTCATCAACAGAAGCTCATACAGGGAGTCGACTCCATCAGTGTCAGTATCAGATCAGTACTGGGAATCAACAGATATTCAGAGCTCTCTTATTGGTGTTCTATTGAAGATATAAAAACGTGGGATCAGTTAAGACTACGAGAAGGTTGTTGCTTCACTACAAGTTAGTTACAAGTACATGCTAATGTAAGTGTATGCAGCCTTAAAAGGGCTAAATGTGTGACATAAATGATTTAAAGTGCTTCCTGAATGTTCAGTGGAAGGCAGTTCTCAGTAACTAAAACTTACTTGTCTTTTGCCTAAGCCATTTAAACTTTAATCACACTTTAGTGGAGTTCACTGTCATTACAAACTGATAAGACTTTTCGTAAAACACTTCACCCAGTGCTTAAGTTCTAAGCACAAATTTCTGATGAACTCTTTTGGGAATGAAAAGGGATATAACTGAAAATCAGTAACAGGCCTTTTTCTCATTGGTTTTATTTATTTCTTTATTTATTTATTTCATTTTTTATTTTCTACCTCTGTTACAGAGTGATGTCATTTGTAATTTTCTTTATACAGTGTAATGTATAAAAAAAAGAAGAAAAAAAGGACAGCCCATTGTATCCTTTTTGAGCTCCAGGCAATGTAAAATTTCATACAAATTTTTGAAATGTAATATTATGAGTGCTAAATTGTGGCTCCAAGCCCAAGATTAGATTTGTAATATTTCATGCGTTTGTGAAAATTGCCACAAATTTGTGAACTTTCCTTACAACTCTAAACCAACTTCACATTCGTTCAAGTTTTACGTGTTCTGGTTGAAGAAGGTAATGTTATGCATGTTTTTCTTTATGAAGAAAAGCCACAGGTTACCAGCCAATAGTACAGTTAGATATCAATATGCAAATGATAAAACTGTTAACTGCTGTCTAACGGAGAGTCAGTAGAGAGACGAATCTAAAGATAAAGGTGGATTTAAAGGAATGAACAGAGGATGAGAGAGGGTTGGCGGGATGTCCTCTCTCAGGGTCACACTAGTTCGGTTCATCATGTGATCATTTGAGAATGACAGACAGACAGTCTCAGAGCATTGCATATGATGTACACAAAATTCTTTGAACAGAGTAAAGATCCTTTTGAGAAAAAGGATCCTCTCTTGTCACTCTAAAGCGACCGATTATTTCTTTTTGTCTGTTTTTCTAAATGTTTATGTTATTTTGGAGTGCGGTGTATATTTAGTGGCCACTTGAGGCTTTTTCTTCTTGTAAATACAACAATACAAGCAATAAATAAACCGTGCAATTTTCTATCCATTCTATGCAATTCTATGACTTACATGCTATGAGTGACATCACCACACATGACGTGACAACTGTGTTTGCAGCTAATCAGAGCAGTGTGGAAAATACAGTTTAAAGACATTCACACTATACGCTTATACTTGTTTGGGACTTTATTGTGAACATTTTATTTTGAGAAATAACTTCATGTATTTGGGGCTGTCTTGGGGATTTCGAGAGCAGAGACAACGAATCCTGAATCAGAATCTTATATCTATATATAAATAAATATTCACATGATTTACATATGTGTAAAATGAAATCAATGAACAGAATTCTATACATCTTAGACAATGTTCCCCTCTTATCTTCCTCATCTATTGTCCCTCCAATCTCCTGATCTCCTCCTTAACTATCTTTCCACAGTTTTCACTCTCTCTCTCTCTCTCTCTCTCTCTCTCTCTCTCTTTCTCTATTGCTCGTTCTCTCACTTCGTGTGAAGGTCATGCAATTGATTTTCCTCTGTCTATTCATTTTTCAAGACTGGCTTTGAAACGTGGGAAGCAGACAAAAGCCAGTCCCCAGCCTGCCTCCCCCTCTCTGCTACACTCTTTCTGCCCCCCCACCTTGCCAGTGTGTGTGTGTGTGTGTGTGTGTGTGTGGTGATGAGGTTGATGGGGGATACCGCTACACACATCACCCCCCGGGGGGCTACCAGGGCTACGCTGCGCCCGATTCCACATTCCTGTGGTGGAATTACAGCCATGCATCACGCTCAGTCCCCTCGTAGCTGTGCTCTGTCATGGCCCTGTACTGTGTCAGGCCAAGAGGAAAGTCTAATTACACACTTATGAGCTAAATTAAAGAAATACTTCACCCTGAATTACTAAAGCTAAAAATCATTGAAAAAGGCAAATTTCTATCAATATCAATATCCTTCCTTTTAAGAAGGAAAAGAGTTCTGAACAAGAGCTATGCAGTTCCTGGAAGAGTTAACAGTGTACTGCAGGAACCATGATCAATATGTAAAGTAACAAGTAACACAACAAATGTGTAACAGTCTGTGACTTGGAGCTGTTCTTTATTGTGTAGAATGTTGTATAGGATATTAAAATACAATACCAGCGTGCCAATGGATTTCCATCACAGGCTCTATACTCACTGGTCACATTAATAAAAACACCTGTAGACCTGCTCATTCACGCAATTATCCAATCCAAGAATATCCAATCATGTGACCGTAGTGCAGTGCATAAACTCATGCAGATTCAGGTCAAAAGCTTCAATTAATATACACATCAAATATCTGATCTCAGTGACTTTGACCATGTTTTTGGTGCCAGAGGGGCTGGTTTGAGTACATCAGAAACTGCTGATCTCCTGGGACTTTCACAAAGAACTGATCTCCTTGTCTACAATGCCATAAAAAGCCTCAAAAAACTGCAGAGAGATCAGAGGAGAATGGTCAGACTGGTTCAAGTTAACAGGAGAGATTTAACTCAAGTAAGCACTCTTTACAACCACACTAAGCAGAAAAGCATCTCAGAATGCACAACACGGCGAACCTTGAGCTGGGTGGGATTTAACAGCAGAAGACCACATCAGGTTCCACTCCTGTCAGCCAAGAAAAAGAATCTGAGGTTACAATGGGCACAGACTCAGCAAAAAGTCCAGGTGTACAGGTTCCTCATAAGGTCATCTGTGAGGGGGACTGGATGGCAGTTGATATGGTGAGGTTTTCTGATTGCTTAGAATATTTTGGAGGATTATTCAGTGTCAGCTGGTACTAACAGTCAGAGGTAAAGTGGTAACTACAAATGGAGAAAAGGTATGGTGCTTCATTCATTAATAAATAAGAAATTGCTAATGTTGGCATACGCCTGTGTGGTTTAAGAGGGATAAAATACTTCAGAACATGGTGATATCGGAAAATAATCAACTTTGGGGTGGTAACAGGAACTCATAACAAGTTATATCTCACTACGCCATTGTTGATTATTTTCCCATAACGGCATGCCCTGTTATGTTTTATTCTTTACTTAAAGCAGATGCACATGTACAAAGCACACACCTGCTATGTTTTTAACTTACCGCTTGTGTAAAAATAAAAGGATCGCAGATATTGATAATAAAAAAGCTTTAGAAATTACTTCCATGAAGAGTTATAAAGTGCTGAGTTGAAGAATTGGCCAGCTTGTGAAACTTGCATGTGACCAATGAGCAATGTTGTCTATAGCAAACTCTACTCCACTGGTTCACAGAAAAGTACCTGTTCTGGAGCTCTATATTTCTAATAACTATAGCACAGAATTTAAAAATGGTCCTGCTTTCTTCAAGGGAACATGCTGGAAGTTCCTGCATTCCTGAAAAGATTCCTGTGATGAAAACACAGATACATTTATTGGGGCCCATAATTCATAATCCCATCTGCATTCTGCTAACTGATGTTAACTATCATACCATACATGTGTAAAGAAACATGTTTTTAACAGGCCAATATCCAGACTGATATTTATACTTTCAGCATCCTCTTTCCTCATTTGACATTATGTTAGTTGTAGTTTTCTTGCACTATCCAATAATGAGCCCAACATGTATCGGAGACCAACAGAACGAATGCTTTAATTTATCAAACTGAGGTCAGAGAATGAAAAGAATTCATCAGGAGTGTCCCATTTGTTATAACACTCCTACACTACACTGCTGGCAAATCCATGCACTACATCACAATACATCACCACAGAGTGCAAGCACCCAAGTGCACTTAACAGCGTGGGGTAAAGGCCACATCAGCTTAAATCCTACTCCCTTTATCTCACTGCAGTTCTAGGTGGGGTCTCTGCACCTCTGCAGCACTAACGTCATGCGATTTTAGAGAAATGGGCAGTTGTCGCATATGATGCACAGATGTATTTACATCATAAAATAAAACAGCCTATCATGCTCCAATATGCAAATGCAGCCATGTAACACAGGTTTTCTAAACAGCGAGGATGGGTATATAAAAAGACACAATTTAAAAATAAATTTGCATATTTTTCATGAGGGATAAATACCAAACACCAAATATTTGTCCAAGTTCAGTTATATAAAATTCCTTGTTTAGCACCACCTAAGCAACTAATGTGACTGAGTGACAGAAGCATGTGCCTTTTTAATTCTTAACTAATAATGATTAGTTTATGGCTATAAACTAGATGGTTTGTTTCATACAGGTGACCACTTTTGACTAGCACCATGGACATATGAGACATTTGTGTCCATTCGTTTTCACACTTTCACTTTTCATCATCAACTTTTTTTTAAACAAACCATGCAGTTAGTCCACTAATCAGACCAGAGAGGGTAAATAAAAATGAAATATCAATGAAAGTGTGTGAAAACCCACCCCTTTCTGACTCAATGTCTGCAGTCCTGTAGGTGTCTTCAGATAAATAATTAAAAAAAAAGCCGAAACATACTGTAGGATCTGCTAAAGAAGAAGCGCTGGTTCATGTTTAGAAAACTTGTAGAGCTATGACGTTTCCAAGTACTCAGTTTGGTCTACTGAAATACTTTGCTTTGCATCCTGACCACAGTATACCATAGGCTATAGGCACTTCTGTATCTTTATTATTTATGTAATGACAATTATATTTTTGATATAGAAAAATCATATCATATGATCCTTTGGGTCAGTATAAGTAAGATCACTACAAGCATTGCCACGAGTTGCTCTCCAAAGACTGGATATAGTATTAGACGAAAAAAAAAAAAATAACTGGACAAACGTGATTGACAAGTGAGTAAGCACACTTAAAGGTCCACTATGTAGGATTTATGGGGATTTATTAGCAGAAATGGAATATAGTATTCATAAGTATGTTTTCATTCATGTATAATTACCTGTAATTATGTATCATTGGGTTTTCATAAGCTTATAATGAGCCCTTTATATCTACATAGGGAGCGGGTCCACCTTTACAGAGCCACCATGTTGTGCTGCTATAGTAGCCCAGAACAGACAAACCTCTAGAGAGTTTGAGTGTGACTCATTTGCTAGTGCTGGGTAACAAGCTTAAGGACCCAAATCTTGAAGATTGGAGGATCATACTTATTACTTAGAATGGAAAAAGCAGTGTTAAGTACTTGGAAGTACGCCATGGGCACCTGACGGCCACCATACGTTCTAATTGGAAAGGGAGGAATAAGGGAGGTGCATCCAGGTGGTTGAATCCTACATAGTGGACCTTTAAGAAGAATAGCAATGTCTGTTGTAGACTACAGCTGTTGAATTGTTGGCTTTTGCAAGACCTTGAATCTGTTAACTCAGAGATCATGTATTAGCTTGTGTTTCAGCCAGACACCAACTGGAGAAAATGTGTTTGCTGTTGTGGCAGGAAACATTTAGCCATTTTACTGCTGTTTTCAGCTGAATAACTGAAATGATCCAAGTAGTACGCTGGTTTGACAGTATGCCTGGTGTTTAAATTTTGCCCCCTATGTTCTGGAACCATCCCACAGTCCCTGCAGTTACATGAAGCGCAGCATGCACTAATAGTGACTGAGAACATGCCGTCCTGGTTTGGCTCTTTAAGCACGGCTTCTAAGATCAAGTCTTAGTAGGTATGTGATAATGAGGATAAATGAGCTACCACTGTTAGCTTACATTGTGTTTTTAGTCAATCGTCCACATTCACATACACACACACACACACAGTCTCACAGTTGGGTTTCCCTCTTTCACAAACACTGGCATACACACCCATGCAAGCGCAGTACTAATTGTAGCTAAGCTGTTACACCTCTGTAATAATAGCAATTAAGCAACCCTTGTAATTATGCTCTGCTCGTTACATAGTTAATGTCCGTAATTACAAATTGCACAGATAATTTCCTCCTCCTTTGGAGTGCTGTCTCTTTCTCTCCAGTCATTTTGTTTGCATAGATACGACATATGTGAGTAAGAGAGACAGAGAGAAAAAGCAACGCCTGGCTATTGCAGCAGCTGTGTGGAGCTTTAATGCGACAGACATAATGAGGATCGCACACAGAGTAAAACAGAGATGTTGCACATAAATAGACTCCTCTGGTCCGGCCACTTGTTAACAAGCTTCAGCGAGGACTCTCCCTCTTTTGTCCGGCTCAGCCGGCTCTGAGAAATATCCGCCCACAGGAAGCGGCTAATTGGCTCTTAGATCTATTGTTCAATTCACATTTGTGATGAGCTTTACAGAGCATGAAATGAACAATAAGTTGAATCGGATAAGCCCATGATGCCAAATGGTCTCAAAAATGAGTCCTCAAACACAAAAAACACCACATGAAGGTGAATGTAGTTTTTGTTCCCAAAAAAAAAAAAAAAAAACATTGTTAGATATATATATTTTTGTGCCACCTAAAGTTGTGAGTGAACCAGTAAATGCATTATTTCAGATGAGCTGTATTTAGCTCCGCATGACTGCAAGTGATTACTCCTGTGGCGCAATCTCAATTACTTTTCTTACTCTGTGTGTGTGTGTGTGTGTGTGTGTGTGTGTGTGTGTGTGTGTGTGTGTGTGTGTGTGTGTCTGAACTCCATCTCCCCACTCTACATTCTCTGCAATTTTTAAAGTGAAAGTATCCCCGGTGACATACACAGGCGACCTATAAGACAATAATAGCCTATTCCATTTAAATTCATAATTTAAATTAATAACGCATTTGTATTCATCGACAGCCTGCCACTGTCATGTTAGAATTGAGTTTGGCTGGAGCTTGCTCTCAGCCACCTCTGCTGTTAATAGCGCTCTCGTATGTGAATGGCTCTCTGATTGATGCTATTGTCAATAAGGGCCTCATACACATCACAATTTCAAAGTAGATATTTTGAAATTCTGCTTGTATTTTCCTCTAATAATTTCACTGAAATATTTACATTGCAGCACACAGAGAGATTTTTTTTTTTTTTATTAGAATATCTGCATTAAATGTACACATTTTCCCAAAAGCAGTACTTATAGCTTCTTCTTCTTTTCTGTGCAAGCCAACACATACAAATGATGCATTACTATTCATTCTTTTCAAAAGTCAAAGGAAAGATAAAACATGAAAGACAAAATAAATTCCTTAAGAGAGTTCAAAAATGGCTCATAGCCAGGTTCTGACCACTGAGGATGATGGATGGATGATGGAGTTTCAGACTGACAGGGAAGACAGCTACATAGATACCAGTGGATGAAATGCGTCTGAACATGACTTCAGGTTGTTTGAGCAGGTCTGTGTTGGAAAAACAGCATTTGCTGCCAGTGAGTTTATCTAATTTAAAGTGGTTTAGAAAAAACATATACAAAAAAGACAACAGCCAGAATTACAGTTAACCTTTTTAACTTTTACAGTTACAGATGTGTAGTTCTGCCTTTTCTTGCTTGTATCAAATGAGAGTAAGGTTGGAGCTTGGATGCAGTTAGTAGTATTTGAGCAATGAAGCTCTAATGAGTCAGATTAACTTTAGATGAAGCTGAAAATCTCACAGGAAAGAGTGGATTGAACATGTGACTGGCAAGCACTATTAATCTCAATAAAAAAAACTTTCAATATACCTCTGTAGTAATAACTGTTATAAATTTTATTAAAAAAAATTTTTATATTAAAATAATACAATGTTTAAAATAAGGTTTGGATTATTGGAAAAACTGTGTACAGCTTTCTTCCTTTTTTTTTTTTTTTTTTTTACATTTAAAAAATGTTCTAATACTGAAAGCAGAGCAGTGAGTTACAGTCAGCACTCACCCTTGTTGCAGTTATTGTCCCCCTCCAGCAGGGGGCTCCAGGGCGGGTCTCCCTGACTGGCGAAATGCCTCATGTGCAGGTAGCTGATGGTCAGGCGGATGACCGAGGCCTTGTCCAGCTGGCTGGTGATGGCGCCGGGGAGAGGCAGCATTTTGGCCAGCTCAAAAAACTCAAAGTTTTCTTTACCACGACGGGAGCGAGCTGCATTTCGGGACTTCTCCTTCCGCAGGTTTTGTAAACTGAGAGGATCAGAAGCATCGACAAAAGAGATTGGAGAGTGTGGGAGAAAGGAGATGATTAATTGATTATACCTACTGTATGGGTATAAGCATGAGATCATACAGCTTTATTTGTAGAAGTCTCTTAAAAAGAATAATCCACATGGTTATTTCTCTAAAAAAAAAAAAAAAAAAAATGTGAAACACGCTCATTATTTGCCAGTATGGGATGATCAGTTACTTTTCAGTAGTGCTCAACATTAACTGTTTCATGCTCAGGAATTTCCAGGACATTTTCTATATTTTAACCAAGATTTAACAGATATTTGTTGTGATGATTGCAGGCTTTAGATGCCATTTAAGATTAAACTAAGGTGAGTCATATACTGTACCCTCCGCCAGCTCAGATTTAACACATTGTATCAGTGACCAAACAAACAAACAATCTGATGTCTAAACCCATTAAAATATTATTTGTCAGACTTCCAGATATTATAGGATCTCTTTCCCAGCTAATGAGCGCATATGCTGGATTTCACAGCTAGTAACATTCTCTGAACAATATGCTGATAGGAACTTTTGAGTCTTACAGGGGCTGGCTGACCCTTCCAGAATGAGTTTTTGTTTTTCAAAGCACGTGACCGCTACCTGCTAGCGAAACCCCTGCAAATTCACTGTTAACGATCCATTTGAAACCCATCTCGAACATTTTTGCATTTACGTGTCATATGTAGAAGCTTTGAACAAAATATACCTTATCGTTTTGTTCTTTCACGGCCTCCCACGAGACGGCTGAGGCCGGTTCTGGTCCATTACATACGGAATAAACAATACAAAAACAGAATGGATCAGTCGAAAGAATTTTAAATATAGGCACCTTGACAAAATATCGCCAAGTTCATGTTACAATTTTAGAGCCACGGCATAGAATGTTGCCAGATTGTGGTGGATTGTTTTTGGAATATTGCTTCCATCGAAAATGGTGACTTGATACTTGGCGCAGAGGATTCTGGGAAGGGTGAGCCAGCCGATTTAAGAACATTTGATCTCTGTAAGGTTTTTAAGTATGCTGAGAAATTTCCACAATTTAGGTATTCTTGTCTATCTAGAAACATTCAAAGAACATTACGAAACAAACCATTACTACAGCAGCATTTTTGTGTTGAAATCTAACTTTCGCGGAAATTGTTAAATTCTTAACTGAAGATTCTGTTCACAATCTTCTCTGTTAGCTGTGTTTACACTTTGACACATTTGAAAAAAAAAAACTATTTTCCACATGACTACAATTCCAGACTATATTTCTCATTACAGTTTTCTAAGATGTGTGGGAAGCCTGTTGCTTGTGTAAATTCTTGGATTTATTTCGAAATGGCTCAAGGATCACACAGTGAGATCAATGACAACAATAACAACAACGACAAAAAAAAAACCTCAAGGTGGTATCAAAATGTACACCTCTCCTGCTACCCAGCTGTTGCAGCCTTCTGTTTTGAGAGCGCTTTGAAATCAGACCACTACAATTCCTCTTTACTATGGCACTCAGGAGCAGGTCAGGGGATCGAGGCTGAGAAAGCAGAGCTAACCTACAGTGGCAGCGAGGGAGCGATCAGCCTGTTCACTGCCTGTTTCCATTAGCTGTGCCCTGTTCCAGCCCTCTACTAACCTGAGATCAGTCTAGTCATTTAGTGCTTACTGCTATTACACCAGGAGGCTGCAGAAAAGACTGGTCCTGGATCAGTTCTCTGGGGTTAATTCTCTGGAAGAATACAGACATTGAGCTCTTTTCACAGCCTGCCTCCTGGGTAGCAAGCCTCAAGCCTTGATTGAGGGATCAATGGAGAAGAAGGAGCATCTGAGAGGTAGGCCAGGTAGCCTGTCACTCTGATTGGGTATCGACCTGCCCTCAGTGGGGCCTGAGTGGGGGGAATTATGTTGTCACGGCGACTCCACAATTTGTGCCTGTGCTGGAAGAAAGAGCCGACATGCCCCCCTCACACACACCCCGTGTCTGTGACATTGATTCTCATTCTGGGGGGCTGTAGATATGTAACAGCAAAGAGAAAAAAGAGGAATTCAAAGAGAAAGGAAGTGTGTGTGCGCGCGTGTGTCTCACAGTATGCGTATAGAGAAGAAAGGAAAAATAAATTAGCATTCTAAAAAGCTTCATTTGTAAATAGGGGCTAGTAGCTAAGCTACTCCATAGGCGTGATTCGAAATAATATAACAAAAATAACACATCTTGCATAGCATGTTGATTGAAACGGGTTATTCAGGCAGGACAAAATGCTCAGTTGGGTTTTGGTAACGTCATCAGGATTTTAATGGTATGTGAAAGGTTATTTATATTTCTTCACCTGTCAGTGGAGCGTCCAGAGTTTAGAGCATCGTGAGGACAGGTAAAAGCATAATAAAGGGTGACAACTGATAATTATGTACAGGACAAATGTCTTCTTGGCACAGTATATAATGACATTATTGTATTAACTTTTCTATAGTTTATTATTTTTGGCCGAAAATACAAACTGTACAATACTACACTGATTCAAATCAACATGAAGAAGACATGAATCTTTATGTCTATGTCTATCTTTCTATGTCTGTGACTAAATCCCATTGCTGCTGAATGCTGATTGGCTGATTAATCCTCTATAACAGCAACTCAGACAGTAGTTCCAGCTGCCAGGTTTATATTAATGCACTTGGTTCTAATACAACATTGTTTCTCTTGTAACAACCATGTGTAAATAAACATGTTAATAAGGTGAGGAGACATTTGTCTAGTTTTTTTTTTTTTTGGAAGGTGTCCCCAATGAAGCTTTAACTTTAACTATACGTTTGAGTACAAATCAATAAAATGTATGCCCTGTCATTTTTTAACTAAATACATTTCCAGTGTTGCCAAATTGCTGCGATATAAGAGGAATAAAACACTTTAGGATGTGCTGTTATTGGAAAATAATCAACTTCATGGCGGTAAGAGCACACGCCAGCCTGTCACTTATTATTTTCCTGTAACAGTTTTATTCCTTATAAAATTGCACGAGGAATAATCCTCTGATTTGAGATCAGTACTGGCTTATAAATTTAGTTTTTCATGAGATTGATACAAATAAATTGTGCACATTAGACTGAATCCTGGAACTAAGAAGCTAAAAGAATAATCACATTGCTTTTAAGTAGTGTGTGTGTGTGTGTGTGTGTGTGAGTGAGTCTATTAATCTGTGTATAAGTCTCTTGAATATTCTCTTTGTTTACTAATAACAGTTGTGCTGTGTTCTTTCACAGCCTGTAAAACAGACGTGTTCTGTGTGAAAGAGCCCTTTAAAACACCTCGTTATTACACTGGAACGTCTCTGGAGAGGTACAATCAATACGGCACCATCGATTCTGCTGAGTTTTATATCCACCTACAGACGAGGCGACGTTAATAATTCCACTGAAATTTCTTTAATGTTTCACTAATGGAAGCAAACACAGTCTGTAGCACAGAGAGGGAAGTTTATCCATGCATCTACACTATATTTTAGTGTGTTTCAGCCTGACTGTGTTATGTTGTTAGGTGTGTGTGTGTAGTTAACTTGATCGATGATTGGTAGTAAAACCCGATCATGATTTTATAGGTATGTTGTGTTGAAATTTAGTTTCTGTATTTTAAATTTTTTTTAAATAAACGGATCAAGACTGCTTGTTTTGTCCAGTTTGGATGAGGTGCTAATTTTGTTGTTAACTTTTTTTTTTTTTTTTTTTTTTATTAATATCATCGGGTTGATTAAAATTCAGGCTTTTAAATTCATAACAATTTACATGACACAGGGTTCATAAAAAGTTATGGAGTCTGAAGTTAGGGCTCGGAGAAGAGTTCTTAACGCATAATCCGTATTAAACTGAGATTTCCTTTGCTAGTTCATATTCAAATGTTCTTTTTGTGAATTTTGCAGAGAATAAAGCCCTTTTTGCAGCATCTCATGTCCCTTGAAGCCATTTTACATCTCATTATTTAGTCTAGTGTATTGCGACTACTTTTCTTAGTGCTGTAGGAGCTTCTGTACTCACCTTTTGAATGAGCATTTAAAGTTCCAACTGTAATTTGTGGAAATTACAAAGTTTATTGGACATTCAAATAAATTAAATTGAACTAAGGGAAGAAATTATACAGATATGTTTATAAATGCATATTCATGATTTCTGCACATGCATGATGATTGAATACAAGACTAAATATACATGGTTGGAACGTTTTCAGACAAGTTTGTGTTTAAATGCGAACAGTCTCACCAGGGCAGGGTGGGTGGTTTGGCGAGGAGTCCTTGCAGGAAGTCCCACTCTACACTAACACACTTTCCCTCACTGACGAACGGCATGGCCGCCATCCTGTTCTGCACACACCGCTGCCTCTAACGCAGGCTGCGATCGGCCGAGGCTATGTCAGACCCAGATCTCCCGCAGAGGGGCTGAAAGGACAAGGAGATGGAAGGCAAGAAGGATGAAGAGAGAGGTTAGCTGATGAAGTCATAACCGTCATGTTTTGTTGATTACATCAAAATGCATAACTGGCCAAACAATCTCTTGTGTAGCAACACAATTCTAAAATGTATATGAAAATTGCATTATATTATATTATATCTTATTTTATCTTTTATGTGGATTGCAAACAATATTGAAAGAAACATACATGGTTTGCATGACAACATGCTCACATGTGTGACATCTGAAAATGACCCTTTTCTCAAAATGACCTCAACATAACAACTGTAACATACATATGAATTATGTAAAATCACAGCAACCCTCAAATGACCATACAGAAAGATACAAACACACACACACATATACTCTCATCCGGTCCAGCTTCCAGAGTTTCTAGTGCCATTTCAGTGGAATCCCCAGTGCTTGGCTAGTCTGTATGACATTTAAAGGGCTGGCTTGCCCTCCAGCAGCCTGGTGTCACCCCCACCAGTGTTCGCTGCCCTCTGGCCAGCCCTGGGTGCCACTCAGCACTATCGTTGATCTAAACCACTCTGGCATAAAGCCCTGGACTTACATCACCTCGCTGACCTTACCTGGCACACACATAGACACACACCGACATCCGTATGACCTCTGGTGTGAGTCGATGAAATCTATGACCTGACATTCAACCCAGCTAAACCTGCATTAACAGCTGCTTAACGCTAGACTATCTGCTTCATTGCGACTGAGAAAAGCTTATGGACTAAATAAGACCATATACATGATGTGGTTTGAAATGATGTGGTTAATGATCTGAGCAGACCTGAGAAAAGCTTCCGATAGACAACAGACCGGAGATTTTCAACGTCGTGTTGCATGGGGACCACAGAATCTCTGTGGATGAGGATTTTTTTTTTTTTTTTTTTGCCTCTTATTAAAGCTGTATGTGAGTTCAACTTGTGAGACTAGACAGCATTCAACCATGAAATCTTAAGAACTATTTATCTTTCAGACTTTCAGTCAGAGTTATCAACAGTTTTGTATTTCAATTCATAGTCACTCATATTTTAGTGGCTTAGATATTATTAGTCAAAACGAGGAAACAAGTTAATTTGAACATAACCTAACCAGCTATCACATATTTTAAAGTATTAAAGACTTATTTTTCTGTAGTTAGCAAACTTCTGGCTAGAAAGAAAGAAAGAACTTTACTTACTGTGACAAAAACAAAGGTGAAAAGCCTGGAACTAACAAGGAACAACAGAGTTTAGCTACAAATAAGAGGATTACCCATGCTAGCTGTAGCTAGTGTGATACTAATCTAGTTAACCAGCTAATTTTAGTGGCATCATATGTTCAAGCAACTCTACGCAAGTAACTGAATCTCCTTCAGGTGTGTGTTAAATGAATTCAGGGCTGTCATTTAAATTACAAGAGTAAGTTTGTTGGCTAATTCATAAATAATTGCCTGGATAATTATATTTCTCTTATGAGTGAATAGGTAATGAGGCAGTCAAGCTTGAAGCCGTGTCATCAGTGAAAAAAGGGTATCACACAAATGAGTGAAACATATTTTAGTGTGTACCCCAATCAAATGTAACTCACAGCTAGTTTTAGATAGACTATTCTCTTTTTCTGCCCAAATCAGACTGACTTGCGAAGTCACTGTAACTACGAAGATATAAGCTGTGAAAATACCAGCTATTACACCTCTCTTCTTTGAATGCTCATAGGATCAAACTCAGATAAACTCTCTCTCTCTCTCTCTCTCTCTCTCTCTCTCTCTCTCACGCTCTCTGTCACACATGCGCTCATGCTATCAACCCTATCAAAGTCCTCTCTGGTATTTAGTCTATCTCATTCTTCATCTAATCAGGTAAAATCTTTCTCTCCACCTTCACTATCTCTTTAAACATAGCGGAGGTGCCTTCCACCCTCATTTAATTAACTTTATAACCTCGTTGCTGGTTGTGTCACTATGCATGTTCTTTAAAAATGGACGTACCCATGAGCAAACACTGAAACGGTGTGCAAATGTTTGTGTACCATTAGAGCAAAATGAAAAAGACAGGTTTATATCAATCAAACATTAAGTGAACTAGGTTTTACAGGTAAATAGCTGTAAATAGTTCAAATTTAATTAATTTATGTTAAAATGTTAATATAATTGTTCCCCTAATTTCTCTATATGAATGTAATAGAAAATATTCTCTAATAACTTGTATGCACACTCTATACCTATTTCTGTCTTCTTTATATCACGTGTACACACTGAGAGGGTCTTGGCAAAACTTTTTTTTTTCCAGTTGAGTATGTCTTATTTGGTGTACGGGTATATAGCAGGACATATCCTTTTTTTTTTAAGCAATTTGTAATTCTTTCTTTTTGTAGTTAAATTACAAAGGTACATTTTCCTTTCTTCCACTCAAAATGATGGGGGATGCAAACTTTTGCACTCAAATACAGCCTTTTAAATTCCTCCCTTTGGGGTGAGAATATTCACACAGCCAATTAAACATTTTTTTTTTTAAATCTACATTATGACATGTATCACTTGTAATCACTTGCTAACCTGAAAATATATCATTGTCATCCATCATACAAAACAAACCCTAGGGTGGATATGTGTCCAGACTGTTTTTATTCAGAATTGTTTGATACTATTTGATATTTTTAAATAATAATAATAATAATAATAATAATAAAACATTTATGTATGTGCCTATGTAAAAGCTTAGATCTGATGTGCACTGATCCAGATGATACTTGAAAAAATGTACATTTTATATATAACATCACAGCATCAGTATTTTGATGTGAAACAGAATAGACAATGCATTTATGTTCTTTGTTCCTCTTCTTTTGGGATTTGTCCAATACAGTGTAAAGCTGTTCTTTTTATTGAAGACTAACAAAGTCCACTGTGTTTTAAACTCTTGGCCCTGAGAGCAGTAATGGCAGGTTCTGATGGCCAGTGAGTTCTCACTGTGGCTGGAACACAGAAGCACGCTGGGGCCGGGGGCCACGGTTGGGGACGAGGCCAGGGTTTATGTTTGGCAGGGCTTGGGCTGTTTGTTTTCAGAGGGGATCATTAATTAGGGCCTCCAGCTGTCAGAGCTTCGTTAGCATGCTCCGCCCCACCCCTCAGAGAGGCCAAACAAGGAAATGAACACATTAAAGCCACTTCGCACGCACACAATGCAGCAATCCAGCTTCAAACACACACACACACACACAAATCCCAGTGTTATTCACCCCATATTTACATGCCAGATGTTACACTGCCATTCTGTTTTTAAATGTCACACACATCGTATGGAGATGACCACCAGATTTCTAGTCAGCTGTGGAAACATTTACTTTTTTTTTTTTCAGGACCTTGACCTTCAAGTGGTCATTTCACTTTTAGCCAATTGAGTCTGGGTAGATCACGTGGTATAAAGCACTTGTTTAATGTTTCTTAGTAACCACGCTCTCTATATGCACTTCAAAGGAGAGTTTAGATTGAAATAGTGTAATAACACTGGTGGCTCTGAATTGTGATAAAACTCGTTTCGATCTTCTACTGCTATTGTTCATGGCACTAAGGATTGAAATGAACTTTGTAGCTCACAAGCCACTGTAGCTGGTCATTAACAAAATTTAGTAGCCAGTCAGCAGGTTCACAAGCCAAATCCTGTCTGATCTCCTTGTTTATTTACTGTTTACCAATGACAATAGATGGTTTTCCCATCTGTTTCCATTCACACCATCAGTCTTAACAAAATATTAGCCTGTTAGCTGGTTCATACTCACGCCGTCTACACACTTCATCAATTCTCATTCAGGTTTGTGGTTCTTTTTTCACTTTCCCTCATCATTTTCTTGTGTGCTCTCTGTTCTATCGCTATTTACCTGAACATTTTACACCAACATTGTGTTATTCAAATTTTGTGTAGCTAGTTTTCCTTGCTGCAAGAACAGATAAATACTAGACACAACAGAAATCGCAATTTTCATATTCAGCTATGAGATAAACTGGAGGAAGAACAGTGAGACTGTGGAAAGAGGAAGGCATATCAGAAGTGGTACAGATATATACTATGAATCTGAAGATCCATGGTAATACAGTGTTATTTTGTATCTACTGTATTGGACATGTTTGGAATAATGTAAATAGCCCTGAAGCATTAATATATATGGTATATACTGGTATAATATATATACCATATATATATATATATATATACTATATATATAAGGCTTATGGTTCAAATTTTTATTAGGTCTTTTTAAATAGTTCAAACAAGGAGTTTTGACTCATCCTTGTATAATTAAAAAAAAAAAAAAAAAAAAAAAAAAAAAAAAAAAAGGAGAAGGAGCTAATACTTTGGGATCTTTTAGCAAAGCCTCCTGTGTGAATCTCCTTCATGAGAGTGCAAATATCTATCGGAGATATTAAGAATTTAAAATCTAAAATATTTTAGATTTATGCATAATTGCATATATCATAAATGCTAGTAAATAGTAAAAAAAGAGAACCCTTTATGATCAGGTGAATCCAAGCTCAGCTAACAGGTAAACCAGATATCTAAAGAATTCTTAAATGATAATTTCTCTCTTCATCTGAAATACATTAGGAAGTCAGGTGTAGTCTCATGTTCTCTGACTACTGATCAGTCAGCACTGTCCATCATGCTATCTCTCTCCTTTAAGTGGACTGTCCTCTTGCCTTTCTGAGCAAACTGCTATGTTTTTTCATGCCCGACCTTGGCGGTTCGCAATCATTCCCCCTCCAAGGTTCCCCTCATCTCTCCAGGGCTGGAGCTCACGGCTTTGCTTTTCCTACACCATTAATTATCTAATGGAATCAATACACAGTTTGATTAGATCAAAATGACCCTGCCCCGCCCCTGACCAGCTACAGATATGATGAGGATGAAGCAATGGACAGCAAGTGAGACCAATCAGCATGTCGAGCTCCTGATCTTGTGTTTTTCCCTCACAGTAACTCAGGCAGATGAAAGAAATGATTTGCAGTTGCATATTTGCAGATGTTTATGGGTGAAAGAGATAAAGAAAAGCAGCTGTTTTCAAACTTAGCAAAAACAATCGCTTATATTTAATGCAGTTGAGCCTTTTAAAGCCTTCCAGGTGTTTGAATGGAAACACTGTCTTTCTTCATGAATAGAAACACATTAGAGAATGGTTAGTAGGTGAGGTTATAAGCTTAACTTTTTCATACACATCGTTATAAAGGAATGTAGCAACAATACAAGGTTAAAAAAAACAAAACAGAAACACACATATCACACACAGCAATGATCACACATTCAAATGCAGTACAGATTCCCTTGAGGCACAGATAGATTGGCGTGTGTGTGTTTTCTTAGCATTAATACAGTTCCTGTGCTCCATTATTTAATACACCTGATCCTCAATCTGAAGTTAGAATTTATGAATAAAATATGATTTTTATTGGTTTAAATATTTATAGGTTATTTTTGATATCTGATCTCATTTAGATATCATGTCTCAAGACATAAAATGTGTAACACACCCATCCATCCATCCATCCATCCATCCATCCATCCATATACACTGAGAGCCAGTTGTTTATATGTGACTGATCAGCTTTAGGCACTCTGTATGCTTTTCTGCATTTCCCAGGCTGAAAACAAAGCTAAAGCTTTTTTTTTTTAGAACAGGTTGATGTTTTGTGGGTAGTGAGAAGCAGGACTGTGTATATGAAGTATATAAAAGTGTCTGTGTGTGTCCCTGCAGAGTGAGTTATGAATGGCAGGAGATGTTATGTAAGGGCCACAGCGGGCTCCAGTGGACAGGCTGACCACAGATCAGGTCAACCGAGTGTGACATCAACAGCCTCTTCCTGACACACTGCTGACACTGTCTGTCACCGGACCTGTCCATCCCGTTCTCTGCATGTGTGTGTGTGTGTGTGTGTGTGTGTGTGTGTGTGTGTGTGTGTGTGTGTGTTGCACTGTAAACAGTCCTATTGCTCTCTCACCTCAGACTGAGTGTGTGTGTGTGTGTGTGTGTGTGCGTGCGCTCATGACAGCATTAAAACTCCAACAAGCCCCATGACTGTGCATCTGTTTACATTTTCCTTTCCACTTCTGCACTTTCAAAAATCTTTCCAGTGAAGGTTTGCATGCTCAGTAGTGGTGGATATGAACACATACATTATACCACTCCTTCACTGTACAGATAGGCACGGAGGAAATTACAAACAGATCAAACACTTGTGAGTCCATATGACCTGAAATTAAGTACCTTAATAGTCAAAATGAATGGAAAATAATAGAGCATCTTATGAATGAACACAAACACTTTATAGGATTTTAATATAAAATTATTAGGAGCAACAGGAAGATTTTTAAGAAAAATACTAAAATGGAAAAGGAATTAAGGACAAACAAAAAGAGAAAAAACAGAGTGGGTGTCTTCTGACACACACACACACATACATTAGTGAACACTTTATTCTCAGATTAACTGCTTCATCTTTTTAAGTCTCTATCGCACCGATTATCTGTTCTCCAGCCTGCTTTACAAAACTTTTCAGCTAAGTAGTAGTATTTATCTAATATTTATCTTTATTAGTTTGATTGGGATGAATACCAAAGCTTATCTATTTTTCAGCCTGCTTCATATATTTCTTCAAACTTTATATATTTACTTAGGAAGAGGATTCATTTGGCAATAAATGCTTATTCAGGAGAAAATTGAGGATTAAGGAATGTGCATCATGGCTAAATGCAATCACAAAGTGATTAAAGTTGATCAAAACAAACAGCCTAAAAATATATATTCAGTTGCTGGGTTTGTTTGCATATCAGACATTAGAGTAGCCAGTTCTCTTATCTGCTACTTTTAGGATGTTAGAGGAAACTGGAGTACCTGGAGGAAACCCATGCCAAGACTGAGAGAACATGTAACACCTCTATACAAACTAATAATAATAATAATAATAATAATAATAATAATGTTTGTTGATGTTCAATGTCATTATATTGTCCTCTAGTAAATGTTTCTCTCATTATCAAGGATAAGGTCACTTATAACGGCGAAGGATGAATGAATAGACAGAATCTGAATTGCTTTAAGTTTGTTAAAAGATCAAAAACACGCCTCATTCTTCAGTCAGTGGAATCATTCATCCCTTCACACAGTCAAGATAGAAGACATAATAGAAGATAAAAGTTCAGCCATGTTCATTGCAAGCAGTAATATTTTTAATTGTCTCTCTTAAGCCAAGTGATTAAATCCACAGGCATCGGATAACAAAACCGTGTTATCCTCTCCCTCTTGGTGAGAGGCTTACACGGACAGGGGCATCATTATAGAAGAGCTAATCCTATAAAATCCATTAATTAACAGAGACATAATGTAGAATAGCCTTGAGCAGCGGGCTGCGATCATCACCCCAGCGCACTTCTCTTCTCCCTCCAGCACTGACAGAGACAAAACGGTGTGTGTGTGTGTGTGTGTTCAGAAAAGTGCCAACAGTACCAAACTTTCCCACCATCAAACCTACACACATAGCTGCTACCAAGTGCAGAGCAAAGCCACAGAGACTGACACAAAAGGTACTGAAACGCTAAATCAGCAACGCTCAAGAGTGGAATGGTCTAACGTTAGGAACACACATTAAACAATGACGTGCCAGAGCCAGAACCAGAAAAGTGCAAAAGCACGTGCATGTGCGTGTGTGTGTGTGTACACTTTGCAGAAGAGAAAGTAAAAGTGGACTAACCTGATGTGCATGTCCAGTGTTGAGCGGCTATGCTGGGACACACGCTTCCTTCCTTTCCTCTTCCTCTGATGCCCCTGGACTTGGACGAATACCTTACACACGACCCGCACGATCCAGGACCCTCATGCACACACACACACACACACACACACACTCTCTGCAGGGGGTTACAAGGGGTCAGACTGGATGAAGAACAATCCAGTTCACACAAAAGAACAGGCAGAGACACACACACACACACACACGCACGCACGCACACACACACACCCCTCACTATCTACCACGAGTGTACGCACAACGCACAGAGAGTGTGTGTGCGTGTGTGTGTGTTTGAGTGAGTGAGTGAGAGCGTGTGTGTTTGCGTCCGTGTGCGAGAGACCTGCTCGTCTCTCACTCACTCCTTCTCTATAACTCGGTCGTTTTTTCCTCTCTCTGCACTTTTCTTCCTCCTATCCAGCTCAGAGACTTCTCAGATATGACTTGAGGGAAAAGATAGAGAATGCTCTCTCTCTCTCTCTCTCTCTCTCTCTCTCTCCTATCCTATTCTAGCAGGAGCTTTTTCTCTTTAGTTCCTCTCGGGAAAGCAAGCTAGGCACACCAGTTGTCTCTTCACTCCCCCCCCACTCTCTCTCTCTCTCTCTTTCTCTCTCCGTCGTTCTGTGTCTCTCGCTCTCTCTCTCTCTCCTCTGCATTTGCTAGTAAATATAAAAGGCATGCTTGTACAGCCCCTGCCTCAGTGTCTCTCTCCCTCTCTCTCGCTCTCTCCCTTCCACTCACTTCTACTCCTCCCTCTCTTTCTCAGTCTCTCCCTCGCTTTCGTTTACCCTCCCTCCTCCTCCTGACTGGCCCTTACTTTCTTTCTCACTGTCAAAGCTGCCTTTCAAATGCTGATTAGCACCCAGAGTAAGAGAGAGAGAGAGAGAGAGAGAGAGAGAGCAAGAGAGAGAGAGCGAGAGAAGGGCTTTGCCTAAGAACAAGGAGAGGATTCCATCACATTGAACCACAGTGTAAACCATTTCCTTTCCCACTTTCACATTATCTCTCAGACGTTACGCAAAAGAAGTGAGCATCCTCTCACATCCATCAGAGGATCTCTAGACAATCACACTCACACACATAAGCAAATAATCTCACTTGGGTAGTTAGTTAGCTTTTGCGAAAGCTATTTCTCTCTCCTCCCCCGTTCGTTCCCCTTGCCCTCAAACACTACTCGGAATATTGATACATCGGCCCCCTCCTTTTTACCCTTCTCCATCTCTCTCTCTCTCTCTTTCCCCCTCTCTCTCCATCACTCACTTTCTCCACTGAATACTGATAGGCGGTCTACTTCGTGGTCTGGGTTTCAAATTTTCTCTCTCTCTCATTTTCTTACTCTCTCTGCAATCATGAAAAGGCTCAAAGAAACATAAAGACTGGAACACGCAGCAGAAGTTAATGCACTGAGCTCAACATAAATTCAGTTAAGTACCATTTCAATTTAGAGCCAGCTAATACGGGTTCACCTGTATGGGAAGATGAGACCCTGTTGACACTGGGACAGCAGGATTTAAAAAAAAAAAAAAAAAAATGGGAAAAGGGGGGGATTGGGACTTTAGAGGTCATAAAGACAGATTTTAAAAATAATACTACAAGAGAGGGGTGAGTGATAAAACAAAAATGTCTTAGCATGATGAAGATGTTTCTATGATGCACACGATATGTATGACGATAACAAATGAGTGTTGATAACAAAATGCCAGCAAAACAGTACGGTGTTGCTGTCTAGTGAAAAAAAATGAGTTTTACATTTTTGTTTAATGCCAACAAAAATAAATGGTTTAACCCTAAAAAGGATTCTTTTCTACATTTATCAAATATGAAAAGCAGTAAACTAGTACTAAACTAAACAAAGTGAGTATTTGGTGTGATAACCCTTTGCTTTTTTTTAATAATTGTTGTCTCAGGGACAACTTGTGCAGTTTTATACATAGGTTTTACTGAGCATCTTGAAGAATCTGCCACAGGTTTTTGCCTGTTGAACTTTTTTTTGTTTTTCATGTAAAACTCGACAGCCTTCATTATGTTTTTTTTTTTGTCTGAAAAGTGGTCTCTTACATAATATGTTGCCTTTTTACTGACATACAAACACCTTTCTCTAACATTTCTATAACATAAAATAAATATAATAAAATAAATATTTAAAACACATTTTGTACTAAAAAACAATACTTTTGTACATTTTTTACAGAGTTTGTAATTTTTTGTTTTAAAAGAACCATAAAGTTGTAAAAAAATATTGCAATATCTCACAAAGGGTGTACTGTTATATAATTTATCATAATATCAATATTATATTATCATATTGCCCAGCCCTAGTCCAGGAATCTTTCAGCCTGATCTGTTCTGACCTGCATGTGTAGTAGAAAGGTGAGAAGCATAGATAAGAATTTAGAAATTGACAAATTTATTGAACTCCGTTAATAAGCATTCAGAATATATATCTACTTTATAACACAAATTCAAAACTGTAACTGTTCCTGTCTTAGGATGAGACAGACACGTAAGACAGTTGCAAACTCTCGAGCAATAAATTTCAGCCAATCATATTCAGTAACTGCTTTATCCTGGTCAGTGGATCCAGGAAGTATCACAGGAATGCTGGGCACAAGGTGGAAATTCATGTTGGATGGGGTGCCAGTCAATCACAAGGTATCACACACACACACACACACACACACACAGACACCTATTTAGCAATTTAGCATAGCTAATATCCAAGTCACCTAACATCATGCTTATGGGAGAAAATTGGAGAAGTTGAAAATGGGCCAATTTATTCAGGTAAATGTGTATATATGTGTGGGATGTTTTTTTTTTTGTTGGTTTTTTTTTTGCTGATATTTAGTTTTTTGTATTTGTCTTTCTTTTTCCCTTATTTTTGATGCAATCCATGAGTCATCATCTTTTGGAGGAAATCCATGAGAACATGTGAAACTCCAAGCAGGCAGTAAGTCAAGCTCAGGATCAAACTGGGGACCCTGAAGCTGTGATGCAGCAATGCTACCCACTGTGCCATCATGCCACCCTCGAGCAATTTAATACAAATTAATTTTTATGGTATTCATGAGCCATCAGGGTGAAACTGCTTATGTGGAAACACACATGTATCCCTCTGAAACAGCTACACAAAAGATACACTTTAATACAGATTTTTTTGATAGATGAATTTATGAAAGAGTTTTACAGAATATGTATTTTATTAATTATAAATAATATATATATATAAATTTGTGCCTATGGAAATCACTAACAGTAGATAGAGATTCAGAAAAATTGTCACAAAGTGGGTCAATTTATTCATGTGCAGGTATGTCTGGGAAGTTTTTTTGCTGGTATTTACACTTTTGTATTTGTCTTTCTTTTTCCTTTATTTTTGATGTGATCCATGAGTCATCGTCTTTGGTTTGAGGAGACACAAAGAGGAAAAATACGTGAGTCTGTACTCCTTTCTCAGCACTGCCCTTGGATTACTGCTGTCTGGAGAGCTCATTATCATCTGTGTAATCTCTCTCCCTTTACCTGTGAGACACAGCAGCACAACTTTTAATGCGACATGACACACTTTTAATGCTTGACATACTGCAATGCACTCCCAAAGAAAGCACTCATGGAACTACGGTGTAATCATCAGAATCTACAGTGTGTTCAGTATAACTGAATGGACCACATTCAACAGGCAGGAATTTCCCAAAGTCAGTTTAAATGAATGGATTTTAAGTAAAATTCCACAAACCTAAGGATGAATATATGCCTGTATGAACTTCCCATCATCAATAAAACAGGTAGACTGGTAACTATAAAAGTGTGTGAATGTGTGTATGTGTGTGTAACTGCCATGCCCTCAATGTTCCTACAATTAGCTCCAGTTCCACTACAACACTGACAAGGATAAAGTAGTTACTGATAGACGAAAAAATGAATGATATATGCCAAGAAATAAAAAGCGGTATTCAGCACTTTTTATATATAGAGTGTGTCTGTTCTTTCGTCTTTAATTTAATTCACTGTTCCAGCATTTTTTGAATTATAAAAGGCACGCCATCTTAGATTCTTGAAAGACCATTACTCAAACTGTTCTTATATTTAAAGGGACACATTTTAAATACACTCTTGTTTAAAAAAAAAAAAAGGCTCTAGAACCCTTAACGCCCGTCAGTTAGCGCTTCCTCATTAGAGAGCACTGTAAGTAAACCCATTTAGGAAGCTAAGAATTATGAACGATCCACAGATCCCATAAAAGGACCTTTTTAAAATAGTTTGTAACTCATACCAACAAGTTTTATAAAAACCCAAACAATCTATCCATATATTATCCTATCTCTATTGTTCATATACGTGCAAACGAGACTTTAATGAGCCAGTGTTGCAGCAGCTGAGCTCAGTTGGCATCAGCCACACTCAGATGTTCTGGGTAATTCAGCTGAAAATGTATGCCATGAACTCATTTTTTATGTACTGGACTGAAGTGAAATGGCATTCTTGAATGTTAAATTGAATGTCTTTTGTGGCAGATGTAAACTGCTTTAATGATTGCTAAATTATCTTAATACTCAAACTTGCTTCAGTAGATCAAACCTGCATGCTGTAGATTTTTAGCTAAGAACTGCTGCTGTAATCATAAAGACTACATCCACGTTAATATGTTTTAACAAAAATGGTTTAAGGAAGTGTTTTAAAACAAAAACGATCTCCGTCCAGGTAAGCATTTTAGCATTTTTTTCCGTATCAGAAATAATCTGTGTCCATAGTAACGCGCTTGAAGACGCATATCACATAACCATTCACGTACACTGGGTATGCACATGCTGCTATAAACAGGAAGCAGATTGCCTACTCTGTAGTTGGTTGCTTAGTTCAGACTGCTCAAATAATAGTTTGCCTCCTGCACATGGAGGCAGTTGGACCATTATAAAATGCAGAATTTAAAGGCACAATAGCTGCTAGCAACACCACCAAGGTCAGCAACACTTGTAATGCGTTATCCATGCTGCATTCACCACTGGTAATCGAGACTGATGCCATTTGTTTTCTTCTGGAAAAGGGTCATAGAAGAGTGACAAATCAGGAAAGGATATGTCATGACTAATAAAACCCAATCAGGAAGCAAATGTTAGCATCTGCATCATTGTCTCCAAAAGTCTCAGTTTCTGACCATCCTGTGCCTGTCCTGGAAATCTTATTCACAACATACTCATACTGAAGATCCTTTCAGCTGTACTGTTTGCCTTTGCTTTTCTACACTTGTATACTGTAATGATTTATAATCCCACTATATGGTGGCTTCCCTGTTGAGTCCTCTTTAGGTGTCTTGGAAAATTTCTTCCTCATGCCATCTCAGGAAGATTTTCATTGCCACGCTGAGCTCTATCATGTTCATTGGGGATTTGAATCTGAATTTAAATCTGTGACAACGTACCTTGTCACAAAGTGCAAAAGAAGACATTTGCACTTTTTGTTGTGTGAAAGGTCCGTGCATGCAATAGAAGAATATATGAAGATTAAACAGAATAAGTACTGTTCTTGCAAATTTGTAACTCATTACATTACTCGAATTTGAGATGGTTAAGGTAAGGATTTGGCTAGAGTTAGTATTTATACTTTTTCGTACAACACCCTATCCTCTATCCATTCATCCATTATCTATACCATTTATCCGTCATGGTCACAGGGGAACAGGAGCCAGCCCCAGCTGATTTCAGGCCAGAGGCAGGGTACACCCTGGGCAGGTCGCCAGTCTATCGCAGGGCTAACACAGACATGAACAACCATTCACACTCACATTCACACCTATGGGCAATTTAGAGTAGCCAGTTAACCTAACCTACATGTCTTTGGACTGTGGGAGGAAACCACATCACCTGGAGGAATCCCACCCAGGCACGGGGAGAATGTGCAAACTCCACACAGAAAGGCCCCAGGTTGGATTCCAGAAACTACTTGCTGTGAGATGACATCCTGTCAGAATTTGTTCAAATTCATATGTTGTTTTTATTGAGATAATGCTCTTAGAATGATAAATAGAATAAAGACACTCTTTATTCAACATTTATGAGCTTATCAAAGAAAAAAAGTGAGGATTTAAAAGAAAATTAGTTGCCAACTGTATTGCTGATCAAAACATGCAAAACGACCAAGATGCCAAAACCAGACGCTCTAAACATAGGACTTTTGCTAATTCTCCCTCTGATTCCTTTTATTTGGAATAATTTAGACCCTTCCCCCATTCACACTCTCTCATTCTTTATTCAGCACTGACCCACTGCTGTCCTGCGCCGCATCTTGTACCCTTCACCAGCTCTGTCAGCACAAAAAGTAATTACCACCATAATTTACTCGCTTCTTTTAGTGAACATGCCAGAGTGTGTGTTGTGCAATTTTGTGTCCAACTGTGTGTGTGTGTGTGTGTGTGTGTGTGTGTGTGTGTGTGTGTGTGTGTGTGTGTGTGTGTGTGTGTGTGTGTGAATGTACATCTAAATGTGTGGTCATATTGCATGATAGTACCTGGCTAACCTCCCACTGGTCCAATTACCTCCGACCCAGAACCCCTTAATCTCGATCCATTCATCCCCCTCTCACCTCAAGCACAAACCCCGTGATCCCATGCGAATGCCCCCCTTCACCAGTCCCTGACCAGGCTGCTCCCATGGCTGCTTCCTTACAAACCTGCTCCCAGGTGAGCTGACGACATCAGGACGCTTAACAAGCTCTGAATATTAATGACCTGTTTTAAATACTAATAACATGTGCAATTCAATAAGATGGGCAGTGGCAGAAATCAGTCCAAAGACATGACATGCAAGATCATCACTGCTTAAATAAGAGGCACATCTATCAAATCCGTATTGATTTGTCAGCCATTGTGGCTTGATACTGCTTGTGCCATCTTGGAAAACAAGACAAAATAAAATGCATTAAATTTTTTGCATGAGCTCCTGTTGCTTTATTATTTTTGTCATTTTATGTGCTCTGATGATTGGTGTCTCTTGTCCCTCCTTCTCCTCCTTCGTTCCATCCTCTCTCCTCCCTCCCTTTCATGCCTCCCTCCGTCCTTCTCTCTGTTCACCTACTCGATATGCCAGCCTTGTTCTCCTGCAGTCTCCAGCCCAACTTTCTGACCCACTTCCTATTTCCTCCCTGGCCCTGTGATCAAAGCTTGCAGCACGGCATTGCCGTGGGCAGTGGAGAGCGGGAGCGAGGGATGAAGGGATCGATGGTGAAAGAGTAGAGGAAGAGAGGGGTAGGCAGGGGGATGCAGCACACAAGCACGAATAGAGAGATCACAAGGAGAGCAGAGTGAAGACCCAGGTGATTCCTCACTCCAAGGGCAAAGAGATGATTTCGGTTAGTCAAGCTCCTGATTGGTAATTGGATGCACAACATACACGCTTTGAATCTTACTTCTGGATTCTATGGAGTATTTCAGCATGGACCTTCTTACAACCTGTAGCTTATAGGACATTAATAGTATTTAGTCCTTTGGTGCTAGAATATGGTTTTTAACCCCCTTTCATTTGAACGACAAACACATTCTGTGATAATGATATTGGATTAGAATAAACTGACAACAGCAGTCTTTACATTAACTGATTCTCATTGGATTCAGTCCTTATGGATGTTTATGTAGGCATATATTAGTTGTCATAAATGCCTTATCTAGGACTCATATAGCCTTATAAACACCACCCTATAGTAAAGTATTACTGATAATGCCTTAGGGATAAACATTACATTACAAAAATGCCATTACACAGCTTTATGTAAATTTGACTCAGGTGTAATATCAATGTAATACTGACCAAAGCAATCTATGACAGCTGAGACCTGTTAGAATAAACCTTCAAAGATGTTTATATAGGTTTATCTCAGTCGTCAGAAGGCTTTATGTTCTATGTAGGACAATGTACACTACCCTTAAGCCAAATTGCCCATAGCCAATTTTCTTTTCTCATTATAATGGCAGAAACTGGACAATTTCTCTGCATCCAATTTGCCTGCTGTTAAGCAAGGCATTACTTAAATGTCAATAAATCTGTTCTCCCATACAGGGTTCTCTCCACTGTTTTTGAACTCAACATAAACCATTCCCAATGAAATGCAACTTTATTAGTCTTATTATAGCCTTTTAAGTGCTGTTTTTTAGTAAAACATCACCTCTGTAATTCACACACACACACACACACACACACACACACACACACACACACACACACACACACATATTTGTTATATATGTGTTTGTTTTCTTCGGAATTTAACTTTTTAATAGTTGCAAATCCAAGGTAGAATTGGTCACGTGTATTTTAGCCCATTGATGATGAATACTGCTTTAAAACTTACAATGCCATTGAATGGCATTTCATCACAATTAACATCATAGTAAATTAAAGTGAAAAGGGGATGACTTGATCAATGAATACCTCATGAAAGGTTTTTGTCCTTGAATATGAGGTAATGGGTTTCCAGCTTCGTGTTTTATCCAAAGCCTTTTAAAGCTTTACATTTTTGCTCTTTATGCTTAAAGTTGCACTGCCATTACCCCAAAAGTCAACATGCTACATTCTCATGCACATTTTAAATGGCTGATATCTAAGGTGACAACAATAGCAAGAAAGACAGATGAGTTTCAATTGTGCCCTTAAATGGAAGCAACATTTTTAGGATGTGTGCAGAAAGAGATAGTGAGAGAGAGAGAGAGAGAGAGAGAGAGAGAGAGAGAGAGAGAGAGAGAGAGAGAGAGAGAGAGAGAGAGAGAGAGAGAAAAGTTGACCCTGGATGAATGAGAGAGACAGAGAGAAAAGGAAAGAGAAAAAAGAAAGACTCAAGTGAAAGAGAAGATTAGGAAGAAATAGAAGAGGAGAAAGAAACTTAAGTGCACTGCGCTTGAGGTGCAAAAAGAACATATACTGTAAGAGAGAGAGAGAGAGAAAGAGAGAGAGAGAAAGAGAGAGAGAGAGAGAGAAAGAGAGAGAGAGAAGACTGGGCCATTTGTACTCAGGCAGAAGCAGCATGTACTTTAACATTCCCCCTGCATTCTGACAAAGAGCACTAATTATAAATAAATTAGGGACATGACACGGTGTGCCACAGGGGGACAGGGAGAGGAGCGGGAGAATGAATGAGAGAGAATGGAAGAGAGAAAGAGAGAGGTGGAGGAGGAAAGGAGAAGGGTGGGGGCGAAAGGAAAACAGGGAAGAAAAGAAAACAGATAAGAAAGCAGGAGGATGGGACACAGGAGCCACGGGCCTAGAATGTGAGAGAGACAGTAAACAAGACTGGAATAGCTAATAAAAAGCCTCTGAATGCTCAATACTAAACACACCTAAAATAATTAAGTTCATACAGGAGCGAAATGAAATGTTTGAGACAGTGAAGAAATGCAATCATTTGTCGATGAAAGAACTTCCACATAATTCCATGACAAAACATTATTGCCAGAGTGTAAATGGTACATCCTCAGGTATGAAGACATACAATTAAATAAACAATAAAGCAATGCTATTATTTAAACATGAAAATCAGGGTTTATCTATCACACAATCTAAACACGGTAATAGAAAGGGAGTGTTTTGGCCAAAGCCACTGTCATTGTCAAATATTTACTTTCTGTCACTCATGCTTATCAGGGAAGAGAGACAGACAGAGAGAGAGAGACTCGGTGCTATCTAAATAGATCACACTTCAGGCCTCTGCAACCATTTCTCTCCACATTCGCATGTTCACAGAACCAATAAACCAAAGCGCAAGAAGCCCTTCTACAGAAACCCATCCTGCTGTTCCATTTCTGGTCCTACGTCACTGAAAATAAATAGAAGAAAAATTAAAGGAGATAAGTAATATGTTTTAAAACGCATGATGTTTATTACATATATATATAAACATATATATGTCTATATTATGAACCTGTTTTGTCCTGTTACTACCTCTGAGGAGAGATAGGAGAGGTCAGAGGTGACAACCAGTGACACAGACAGCATAGGTCAAAAAGGTCACCTGTGTCTGCTCCCTGTTGACCTGCCCCAAGCGACATGACTGTCACCATGGTTACTGACTCACAAACATGTATGATGTCATCCATGAGGATGGAGGAGAAAGGAGCGGGTAATAGGGGTGTGGGGGAGGGGTCGTTTGGGCAGGACAGCTTGGGCACAAACCCACACATACACTCATACACTTCTTAAACACACACACACACACACACACACACACATACACATACATACACACACACAGTTCTGAAACACACACACAGTCAGTCTGGGGAGATGTGGCAGGGCTGTGTCCGCCACTGACCGCCCTGTCTGTGCCTTTAACATGTCCTGTGATGGCCTCAACTTCCCAGACAGAAATAAAAAAACAGAAGCTGAAACAAAAGAATTAGCATTCCCAGAACGCAAGCGCTGTCTGGGTGCCTATGGCAGCGGAGAAAGAGAGAGAGAGAGAGAGAGACAATCACAATCTCTCTCTCTCTCTCTCCCTCTCTCTCAATGTCATTCCCACATAAATGGGATGGCTACTCTGAATACGTCAGACGACTACTGAGATTGCCAGTGATGCTGTGTCTATTGCCAAACACTGGACAACAACATTAAACCATCAACACTGTCCTCCAGTTGTATAACCGCTCTTTTATCCAGTGTCTATATGTGAGCATGGATATACCTATAGAAGCTACAATAATTTAATTTCAAATATGTAATGTCACACCACTGAAGCTAAAAAAATACAGAGTCAGCCAAAAAAATGTACACACACTTCAGGAACATTCTACACATAAATGTCTGGAAGCTAACGGCCACCACTTTGAGCAGCTCTTGTAACTGTAGAGGCCAAAGGTAACATGTATTTATCTCGTGGTGTCTGAATAAATTTAGTTAAAATAAATATATAAAGTAAATAAAATAAAAATAAATTAAAGACATTTTTCTTACAGTTTTAGTCAGTTGACACCCAATAGCTAGATCTCTTTTACTGCAGACTCAACAGACATACCTAAAGGATAACATCTTTTAGCTTTTGCTCATGTCATTTTTACTAATAAAGTGGGAAAATATCGATACCTCCATGTTTATTGTTTGTTAGCAAACAACTAGCCACTTCACCGTGATGATTGATGTATATCTTCCTCCTTAAATCAGCAACCCGTAAAGTCATTGTTATAGATTTAACAAGTGAATATGTCTGTATGTTGAATGATGTAAAGCAAATACCTTAATATCCAGCATAATTCATTCAAAGGTAAGAAGTGCTACTTTCTTTACTGCTGATGTTGTATGCTGTCACACTGATTTAATGATCTCAGAGTTAGGGAGACCATCTTGAGTTCCCAAGTAGAAATTCCTGGGATTTATGGGCTTTTTGTCTTTGTTTTTTTTTTTTGGTTAGAGGTCAGGAATTACAAGTTACAACCTCTAGCTGATTTCATTGTCGTTTCCGCAGTTATTTATTTAACAAGAGGCAAACCTGTCAAAATAAAACAACCACATATCACTAACTTTAGCTGACTAGGTTCTAATAGTTACCAGATACCACATCAAACTAAAAGACAGATAAATTCTGTTTTCAAGAGGTGTAAACCATTTTAAATTGACTTATTTTACATGTTAAATACAATAGCTGCTGTATATAATAGCATTGGAAATTTTGCATCTGAGAAAAACGAGCATCCAACCCATCCAACCTCCTGAGAACAAACCAGCTGACATAATCCAGCACACATTTAACTAAATGTGCCTAAAACACAAGCAATTCATTTAGAGCAAAAATACAAGACATGAATGATGCTCCAGCTAACTGAGAAAGGGAGCTTTCAGCATGCTCTCTCTCGGCTATAATCAGCTGCGGTCTAGTCTTACAAGTCAGATCTTTAGCATTTACTAGAGTATCTTGTATGTTTCATCAGTAAATGTGACTAAGATCCACCTATTGTCACAGAAAGAGGCCATTAGACTGACATGGCACATGACTAATCACAGACATTTTCCCATAGACTGTCAGCAAACATAAAGTTATACTTCACACAAAACGCAGAGACTCAGTGAGATTGCCTGCAGGTTGAACATTCTGAAGGTTGTGGCCAGAAAAGTGTACGAAAGCTATCAGGCACTTCTTATCCCATGGGTGGGGCATCTGAGGCTCAGACTATCTACAATCTGGCATTTGCATTGGATTAATGGCTCCCTCCAAGCCAGGTCTGTTGGAAGAACACAACATCCATAACATCTGCTGGAGAAGATTCCACCAGAGGCATAGCCTTACACCCAACCCCCATGTGCATTCGCTGAAAGGCTCCAGCTAATTAGACATCGATTGTCAAGAACCTCCAATCTCTTTTGAATATCTAGCTCACGTTAATTGAAGAATTAACTTGGGTGCATGTTTACCCTGAAGGGAGAGACAACAACATAGACAAATGTTTCAGTTCAACGAAATACAATTAGAAACACGCAACTCTGTTGAAACCAGCACAAAACACACTGAACACATCACGTCTGCCTGATAAGACAATAAAATATGTCATATATTTTACACTCAACTCCAAACATTGATTAAATTGAATTTAGGATTTGGGAATTCTATCCTCTCTAATATAAACTTCTGCAAAAATACTCAGGGAAGAACATTTTGTAACATGAGTTAAACTGCAATTAAGCTAATGATTCGATATGAATGCAGTGCTGTGTAAAAAAACTGTGTTCCATGGACTAAATAGGATGCCTAAATAGTATAGACACAATTGCATACTGAGAACACAACACACAGAAGCTGGCCTGCTAATGCTAGCTAGTTATCTAAGAAACCAGGCCCTGTTGAAGGGAAAAGTCCGTCTGTGTGCTGCTCATGCAGGCCTGCGGAGTGAATTTACAAGCTCTAAGTGGGTCTTTGTATGTCTTTAAGGCTGATTATTACTAGCTATCTGTCTAACATTAGCACTGTTGAAGGAGAAAGGCTTCTTTGTTTTTGGGAGCAAGTCTTTGGCTGTGTTTCTTTCAGGTGTGATGAGGTTGGCTGTATCCCAATTAGCATACAACAATTATACGCATTTAAAAGCTTACAACCGCATACAATGTGCTTATATAAACACATTAACACAATGGAAATTTAATAATCTACTTAATTCATCTACTTTATTGTTAACACATAAAAAACAGGAACATCATATTTAGAGTAATTTTTTTGTTGTTGATTCAATAATTATGTTTTTTTTAACAACAAAATTACGCAGTACCTTTGTTTCAAGATTAAAATTGATGAAGGAAACGCTCAGCAGGGGTTTACACTTAACCTGTTGGAAAAATGTGCTCTGTGTTTCTCAGTCCATCCTCCCCCACTATTCTTTCCCCTTTTCCCTGCACATCAATCATGGAGCCTGAGTGCCATCAGAAAGAGTACATCTGAAACCATGATGGATGACAACTTCCTTTTGCTTTCCTCTCCTCTGCCAGAACCATTAAACTAAAGGCATCTAACTGCTCCTGTGGATATCATTCCTCATTCTACAGTCTGTCCTGTTCTACTGAGATGACAAGCAAACATTTTGACTGTGTGATTCCCCAAACCACTGTATCATTTGGTATAGCAGTAAGATGGATTTAAACTAGATGACTGACAAAGGTGAGAAGCTTTGTTGCAGTGTTGATTATGACTTTCGTTGTTGTGCATATACACAGTGATGGCTGCTTATAATATTAGAGCTATCAATAGCTCAATTATGAAACTATTCAGTTTGAGCAATGAGTTATATGATGAGGTCTTGAGGTCATCAATTGCATAGTAAGAATGAAGTGGGAAAAAGACACACTCTTAAAGACAGATGGGAAGCTCCATTTGTGATTTATAAATGTATGCTTAGTCTGTCTAATTTTAGTTTTTCATCCCAAGGAATGAGTTTTAATCTCTGCTGAAGAAGTGTTACAGATGTCTCAGCAAAATGAGATAGAAAAAAGTTTATATATGTGTTATTTTTATATAACAAGTTTATATATATATATATATATAACAAGTTTATATATATATATATATATCCCCCTCTCACCTCCCCTACTTTGGGGTTGGTATATGTCTTCCTCAACCTCAGGTCCTCTACCAGAGGCCTCAGAGTTTGAAGGTTCTGCACAGTATCTTAGCTGTTCCTAGAACTGCACATTTCTGGACAGAGAACTCTGTTGTACCTGGGATCTGTTGGACCCATTCTCCAAGTTTGGGAGTCACTGCCCGTAATGCTCCTATTACCACTGGAATCCCATTGAACTTCACCTTCCACATCTGCTCCAATTGTTATTTTAGGCCTTGGTACTTCTCGAGCTTCTCATGCTCTTTTGGCCTGATGTTAGTGTCAGCTGGGATTGCCACATCTAAAATTACTGCTGTTTTCTGCTCCTTATCAACCACCACTATGCCTGGCTGGTTGGCCAGCAGCTGCTTATCTGTCTGGAACTTAGCTCTGTTGTTCTCAACCACTTTCGGTGGTGTCTCCCATCGGGACTTGGGAACTTCTAGGTCATACTTGGCGCAGATGTTTCTGTACATTATCTCTGCCACCTGGTTATGCTTTTCAGCATATGCTGTTCCAGCTTGCATCTTGCACCCAGCTACAGTATTATGCACTGGACAGTGTCAGGGGCACCATTGCACAGCCTGCACCTTGGGTCCTGTCTACTGTGGTAGACCCCTGCCTCTACTGGTCTGGTGCTTAGGGCCTGTTCTTATGATGCCATGATTAGAGCCTCTGTGCTGTCCTTCAGGCCAGCTTTTTCTAGCCACTGGTAGGATTTCCTGATGTCAGCCACTTCCTCCATCTGCTGGTGGTACATCCCATGGAGGAGTTTGGTCTTCCACAATCTTTCTCTTCCTCCTCACTATCCTCTATCTTCTGCTGCCTGAGACAATCTTTCATCAGTTCACCCTGGGGGGCCATATTCTTGATGGATGTTCCTTGTTTCATTTTGGATAGTAGCTCTGACACTCACTAATCCTCGCCTCCTTTTGTCCATTGTTCGTAGCGTCTCAGGGACTTTGGATGGAACATTCAATGCATCGTGAGGAGTTTCCATGTCTTGACATCAATTGCATCTGTTTCCTCCTATGGCCAGTTCACTGTTCCAGCTGAGTATCTGATGGTTGATAGGGTGTACATATTGATGGCTTGGATCTTATTCCTACAATTTAGCTGGCTTTTGAGTACCTGTCTGACCCTCTGGAGATATTTTGGTGTGGTTGATCCCTTTCTGATCCCTTGATTATCATTGGCTTGTAGGATTCCAAGGTACTTGTAGCTGTCATGTATATCTACTAGTTTGCCCTCTGGTAACTCCACTCCTTCAGTCCTGATAATCTTCCCTTTCTTAGCCCCCATGCATCTGCATTTATCCAGTCCAAATGATATCCCGATGTCCTTGGTGTAAATTCTGGTGAGGTGGATCAGTGAGTCAGAGTGTCTCACTCACTCTTAACATACAGCATGATGTCATCCATCTACAGGAGGTGGCTGATGGTTACTCCACTTTTGAACTTGTATCCATAGCCACTCTTTGTGATGATGTGGCCGAGGTGGTTCAGGCCTATGCAGACCAGCAGCAGGGACAGTGAATCACCTTAATATATATCACACTTTATAGTGACTTGTGCGATGGCCTTGGAATTGGCTTCCAGTGTTGTCTTCCACACCTGCACTGAGTTCTTGATGAAGCTTATCAGTACCTTGTCAGCCTTGTATAGTGCCAAGCATTCCAGTGTCCATGTGTGGGGCATCAAATCATAGGCCTTTTTGTAGTCAATCCAGGCTGTGCTCAGGTTGGTCTGCTTAGTCATAGAGTCTTGGGTGATTGTGTTATCGACATACTGTATATTGCTGGTACTTTGACCCTCTGGTGTTGGTTCCAATTCCTTTTTGCTCATGTACTGACTCATGTGCCTGCCAGGCTTCTCTCCTATGATGCGTGAGAGGAGCTTCCATGTTGTAGAGAGGCAGGTTATTGGCCTGTAGTTGGATGGCAGTATACCCTTCTGGGGATCTTTTATGATCATGATTGTCGTACCCTGCGTTAGACAGTCGGGATGAGTGCCTGTTGTTAGCAGCTCACTCATTTGTGCTGCCAGCCAGTCATGGAGTGCTCTTAGATTCTTCAACCAGTAGCTGTCTATGTCAGGTCCAGGTGCTGTCCTGTTCTTCATGCCTGAGACTCATTGCTGGATATCTGCCTTGGTGATGGTGACTGACTCATGTTCTGTGAGATAACTGTGGCATCCAGCCACTTGGCAATGCTATTATGTGTTATGTGATGCCTCCTTCTCCCATATGTCCTTCCAGTATTTCTGTCTCAGCAGTGGTTCGATCAAATCTTCAATGCTGTTGCTCTAACTGTGACTACAGTGAGAACAGGCAATTTAATCTTTGAGCCTCTGATTCCCAGATGTATCTATTCAGTCTTTAAACCAGAGCTGTGAATCTTTGTTTGGCAGTCTCCTGTCATGATTGGTGGCAGACCTGTCATATATTTCTTTTGTACTCATCTGTGCCAAGCTGCTCATCATTTCCATCACTTGTAGTTTTCCCAATCTGAGGTTGTAGTCTTGCAAGCTCCAGCTGTGAGAGTAGTTGTATTAGTCTACTACTGTAGTAGAGTCTAATGAATTTAGAGCATTGAGCCAAGAGCTGTTTCTTAGGTAGAGTGGAGGTAGGTCTTCTGATCATCCATAGTTTCCACATTTCGAACACTTGGGCTTGCTGTTATAGAAGCATTTCTGACATAGTCCCCACTTTTCCCCAGTATGTCCCA